>OZ007574.1:6345546-6520546 GCA_963931925.1 Onchidella celtica | reverse complement strand
TTCTTCTTCTTCTTCCTGCTGTTGTTGCTGTTGTTCTTCTTCTTCTTCTTCTTCTTCTTCCTGCTGTTGTTGTTGTTGTTGTTGTTCTTCTTCTTCTTCTTCTTCCTGCTGTTGTTGTTGTTGTTGTTCTTCTTCTTCTTCTTCCTGCTGTTGTTGTTGTTGTTGTTCTTCTTCTTCTTCTTCTTCCTGCTGTTGTTGTTCTTCTTCTTCTTCTTCTTCTTATTCCTGCTGTTGTTGTTGTTGTTCTTCTTCTTCTTCTTATTCCTGCTGTTGTTGTTGTTCTTCTTCTTCTTCTTCTTCTTATTCCTGCTGTTGTTGTTGTTGTTGTTCTTCTTCTTCTTATTCCTGCTGTTGTTGTTGTTGTTCTTCTTCTTCTTCTTCCTGCTGTTGTTGTTGTTGTTCTTCTTCTTCCTGCTGTTGTTGTTGTTGTTCTTCTTCTTCTTCTTCCTGCTGTTGTTGTTGTTGTTCTTCTTCTTCTTCTTCCTGCTGTTGTTGTTGTTGTTCTTCTTCTTCCTGCTGTTGTTGTTGCTGTTGTTGTTGTTGTTCTTCTTCTTCTTCTTGCTGTTGTTGTTGTTGTTATTCTTCTTCTTCTTATTCCTGCTGCTGCTGCTGTCGTTGTTGTTGTTGTTGTTGATCATGATGATGATAAGTTTATGTTAGCGATTTTTTTTTTTACTCACCCGAGAGCCAAGACTAGTTTTTCTGCGGCTGATATTGGTTCCCGCCAATTACAACCCACAGGTTGTAAACGTGGAAGCATCCGTGTCTTGAGTTCGTCATGGGTTTGGTATGACATTCTTAAGTAATTAAAGAACAATGTCTCGTCCGTATGTTCCATCAATGAGCAGAAGGTTCTTTGAAAAATATTCTCTTCTTGTACTTCTTAATATCTAAATGCTCACGGCACCAAATGCTGCGTTGTCTCCTTTTCTTATCTTTCTCAATAACACTAATGCAACAGATGTATCTTCATCTAAGGAATCCATTTTGTCAACTGGCCTACGTGAGAGCATGACTCGGACTATGTGATCAGGTGACGTATTGTGTGAGGCGTTTCGCTTTTCAGAGTTTCGCGTTTCTTCCTATGTGAGCCGGGCCTAGGCCTAAAGCAAAGTGAAGCAGTCTTTTTAGTTTTAAAAAAAAAGAGTGGAATTTGAGCAGAGCTTGTGACAAGGCGAAAATGTGTGTGGGAGGGGGGGGGGGTCGAAGTATTTGGTCGTGGTTCACGCTTTCTGGCAGCTGTGAAGTATTTGTTCCCCCATTGCAAATGGTCCATCCGGAACAACTGCTATGAAGCGGAACAAGTACTATTATTGTAGATGGTTCCCCGGAACAAATACTTCATAGTAAAAGGTCCATTCTTTGTTTTACCAAAAATGAAAATTTTCGACAATATTTGTAACAATTACTGCCGGAAAGAAATTCTGGCCCAGTGAATACTCAGACTCTTTTAAAATCTGTAAATTTACCATTACCACGGCACGAAGTTAGGTTCGATACTTTTATGCTTGTCAGTGAATAGGACTACTAGTCTCGACAATGTTGATGCTGTTGCTAATTTCGTCGTTTCCGAACAGAAAAACAAAAAATTTTAAATAAAACAGAACTTAAACATCGAATATCTGACCACTCTTACACATAGTTTCTTACTACCCCAGGGGCGAAGCGTGGTCCTCTGCAGAGGGTAATCAGAATTTAAGCTAGTAAGATCCTCATAATAGGACGTATCGCTACATCATATGTACATAATTATAAATGCAGCGACTAAAACAATGAAACGGTTGCTAGGCACTGCAAAAATCTGAAGAGCGGACTATTCTTGTCAACAGGAATGCAGCAATTTACAAGCCAAACTAATCTGAAAAACTATTCATTCATACTAACAGACTTATAAACGCATATTTTTCACCCATTTTTTAAAATATAATTTGAACAGCACGTTTTCATTGTCATAATTATTCATAGCCAGAGATTTTGTTATTCTACCATCTCATAAAGTTTCTCGGAAAGGACCCAGGCCATTAACATTAAATGGTAGAAAGTGCTTAAATGGCATCTCTGTGACACAACAATGTGTAGCGATTTCGGAGAAGTGGCTATCTGCCGTTGCGGTTTAGGTTCGATCGACCTATCAAGTGAATTGATGTTCTTAATACGTTCGACTGATTTTGATCACAGTTATATCTAGATCTAATAATTATTATTCTTTGATAGCTCTTGCTGTGCGTAGAGTAAATTATTCTTAGATTACCTCAAACAAAAAAAACAAAAAAAGATCCACACAAACTCTTTCACTCTACTCTTTACCTTTCGATTGGGATGAAAACAACCGCATAGTGAAAAACCTGCATAAGTACTTAAAATCAGGTCAAACCTTGACTATAAACCTAGGCGCCCTTACAAACCTATCACCCCCCCCCCCCCCACTATTTTGCTGTCTGCGGCGCCGCTTTGAAGAAAACAGGCTATGCTCAAGCTCGCTTCTGGGTGTAGTCAAGTCTTCTTCGTCTTTGTTAATCACTGATTTTGGACCAGTTCATATGGTGTATGTCCGTACAAAGATGCTTTTCGGTGAGGGGTGTTAGACTATAACAACAAACCCAAAATAGCAAGGTAGACTAGAATGCTGAACTGACTAAATGGACTTGGAGTTGGGCTCGATCTGAAAAGCGTAGTAATTCTAGAATTAATAAGCCTCGCCCCTGTACTATCCTTCTCTCCTCTGACAGTAATATCAAAACAACAACAACAGCAAGAACAGCAACTATGGCAAGTAATACTACTTCTACAACAGTTCATTTTGGATCTCTCTCTCTCTCTCTCTCTCTCTTTCTCTCTCTCTTTTTCTCTCTCTCTCTCTCTCTCTCTCTCTCTCTCTCTCTCTCTCTTTCTCTCCCTCTCTCTCTCTCTCTCTCTCCCTCCTCGTAGATGTTTTAGTCAGTTATTCACAATAAAAGGAAATAACGACGGCTAATGACCTTGATTTGACGAACTTCAGACAAAAACAAAATGCCATACGTTTCAACCGCTCAGCTGATATGTGTCAAAAGTTGACACCTGGACTATTCCCATCGTCTAGGGGGTGATGTGTTAGCAACAACGACAAGAAGATAAAGAAAAGAGCGATTTATTAGCAAAACTTGAAAATTGCACCCCTTCATCAAATGTGTTAAAACTGAAATGGATTCGTCCTGTTTACGGGTATAAAAACTCAGTTTTTGTGAGTGATCTCACTGATCTGATCAGTGTCTGACCATCGCCGACTTAGTTTTGATTTAAACTGCGAAGTATTTCTTTGATTTCAGCATCCTACAGGGGCATGGCTAAGAATGAGTCCAGCCTCATTTGTACACTGTTGTATTTCCACTGGAAGTTACATCTATCTGCTGCTCGAACACCAAATGGAAAGGTGTGCCTCTCAAAAACACATGTCGATTTGATCTGTACGATATCAGGACCCATGGCAGCGAGATACCACAATAATTTGATTGGTCACTCTATCTGCTGATAACAGAGAAAAACAAATAAAAGTAATTGAAACCTCGACAATACTGGAAACTGTTGAAAGCACATCAAAAGCAAAGGGAGCTTTTCGACTGCAGACATCAAACGCCAATGTACGCGATTGAAGACAAAGTCATGTATAGAACAGTAGGCAAGACACAAGGAAGCGGACAGTCAAACTCCAAAATGGTTCGGACCAAGAGGAGTTAAAAATGCGCTCGGCAAATGAACACACAAGCTTGATGGTCAGTCTTCAATGCTTCAAATCTGAAGCTCATCGTCGAGACGTTGCGTCTGCCCCTGAAGAAGAGGAAGGCTGCTGACACTGGGGCTGATGCGATGATCACGACATTCTCAACTTCCCAAGCATGGCACGAACTTTACACCCCTCCCCCGCCCATTTCAAATGGCAGAAAGTACATGCTTTTCTCTTTACATCATTTTATCATCTGTTCCTGAGGGCCATGCGATCAATGACATTCTCTACCTTTTCAGGTCCAGTTAGGACCAAATCTATGACATCCACCAGGAACTGACCATTCCGAGCTATTTCATTCTGTTTGTCGTTTTTATCTCCACATACAAACACATACACACATATAAGAATTATAGGTAAATATGACGATAAAAGCAACAAATAAACGGATGTAAATCAACAACAACAACAACAAAAAATAATTTTAAAAAACAACAAACGAACAACCCCCGCAACAGAAATAAATAGATATCTTAAAATGTAGATTGGAACAGCAAATGAAAAAGACGTGAGGCTGAAAGAAAGCGGGAAAGACAGAAAGGATAAGAGAACATGAAGAAAACAAACAGCAACCATGCCAGTAGTACTGTTACATGGGCCTTCCTTTGTCGTTCTTATCTCTCTCTTAGTCGGGTTTAAATCTCTGAATTCATGGGTAACTAGGCTGCAGTGTGAAATAAATTTCCTTATTTATTGGCTTCATAAATTTACACATTCCGTATGCAGGACATGTATTTGGTCTGGGAAAACATTAAAATTTACTTTAATGTACATTTTATTCTAGGGGGAACGTTTGCTAAGAAGGAAAAGTTCCGGGGGGAGGGGAGGACGTTTACTTCGTAGTATCTGGTCGGGGAGGGGGGGGGGATAAAGTGCTATGAAGTATTTGTTCTCCCGGATCGTTTACTTCATAGTAAACGTTCCCCCGGACGAAGTACAACGACACCCCCCTCCCCCCACCACCCCCGAATGACATGTATACAATGCATTGTGTAAATCTGTTTAAAGATAAAACACACTCGAAACTGCTCCGACTATTTGGACACGGATATATCTCATATTTCAAAAGACTCCCCCAACGTTTCGGGTACCAACGCTTCACCCGCCTCTATTTCCAAATCTTTTGAAAGATTAAGAAACGCAGTCGCTTAGAAATATTGACATAAAAGGCCTGACCTAGTTAAGCACTTCTTAGGTCTTGGTTTCAGTCTGTAGACGTTGTAATATATCACTATTCGGCTACGTTCTGCAGCTAGTGGACTTGATTTTCGATAATCTTTCAATCAAGAATTACAGGGTGAGTACACTGCTATGTGATATTACTTTATTTGCATAAGCTGTAACTGCCTACGGTTAATATTGTGTAATGGTTCTCAAGCACAAGATGGAAAAACTATTCTTATAAAATTGCCGGCGAACGTGCAAGTGACAAATGGCGAACGATCTTGTTTGACGACGTAGCTCTGACGTTGATAAAATATATCGGGTATAATTTGTACTTTTGTACACTGTCAAGGGGTGAAATTTAATTTAATGCTTGGTCATGTCATGATACGGATATTTTGATACAACTCCAGAAAATATAGAAGATTCCTTCCAGGTCAACTAGAATAAGATAAGATAAGATAAGATAAATTTTATTCGTCCTTGTACAAGGAAATTTGTTTTGATCATTGAATACATAACAATACAGTTACAGAAGCAGAAAGTATGATACATAGCGCGCACACACACATATATACACACACACTGATAAATTAACTAAATTAACAAAATTAACAGTGCACACAATATGCTTCCCTAACTAAAACACATTGACCTGACACGCAGGACATAATTCAACTGTGCACAGATTACGATCAAGATGACGACATTATTGTAACATCCTAGTTGATGATGGAATAAACGATTTAAAGTAGCGCTCAGTTTTAGTTTTCTTTGACAACAGCCTTAAACTTCTTACAGATCTTATATATTCCTTGTTCAGGGGATGTTGGGGGTCATTTATAATAATATTAGCTTTTTTAATACAAGCACCAGTGTACAGCTCATCAAAATATGGCAGATCACAGATACAAATTTTTGATGCATTTTTAATTAAATTATTGATCTTATTTTTATCTTTTTGTAAGATGTTTCCTCCCCAACAGACAACTCCATACATCAAAACGCTCTGAATAGCCATGGTGTAAAATATTTTCAGAATGCTTTTGCTAACTTTTAAAAAGCGGAGCTTTCTGAGGAAATTTGTATACATATGTTACATGCGCATGCCAGTTAAGCAATGAATCAATAGTAATGCCAAGATATTTGGCCTCTGTGACAATTTCAACCTCTTCATTGTTGATAGTAAGAGGGCAAACAGGATCGTTGTTATTTTTCCTAAAGTCAAAAACAAGCTCTTTTGTTTTCTTAACATTCAGTAGAAGATAGTTGTTATTACACCAACAATGAAAGGATTGTACAATGTTAGAATATTCGTGGCCAGAGTTAGGTAAAAGGCCTAAAATAGCAGAGTCGTCGGCAAATTTAAGAAGGTAAACGTTGTTGTGTGTCACAGTGAAATCATTTGTATACAATGTATACAAGGCAGGTGACAGCACGCAGCCTTGTGGCGCTCCTGTGTTTGTTGTGAGTAATTTGGAAAATGTGTTGTTTATATCCACAAACTGGGTTCTCTGTGTTAGAAATTCGAAGATCCAGCTCTTTAAAAAAGAACTCACGTGTAGGTTGGTAAGCTTTTGAAACATTAAGTGCGGTTGTATGGTGTTAAACGCAGACGAAAAATCGACTAGGAGCACACGAACACAGGTTTTACCAGTGTCTAAATGACTGTAGATGTTATGCAATAAAAACAATAAGGCGTCTTCTGTGTTCCTGTTTTCTTTGTATGCAAATTGCAAAGGATCGAGATTTTGTTTGACCTCCTTCGTTAGTTCAGTTAAAACAAGTTTTTCAAAGCATTTAAAGATAATGGAAGTTAATGCAACTGGGCGAAGGTCGTTCGTTTCAGATATTTTTGGTTTTTTGGGGACAGGTAAGATTTTTGACAATCTCCAAATGTTTGGTATGTAATGGTTTTGAAAGGATTTGTTGAAGATGAAAGTAAAAATTTTTGCTAGTTGTTCAGCACATGTTCTCACTACTTTGCTTCCAATGTTATCTGGTCCAGATGCCTTTCTTTCCTTAACAGATTTAAATTGTTTCACAACAGCATCATAATCAAAACAAATATTACATTCATCATTATCAAAATCAAAACTGTCTCTTATTTCCTGGTGTTGGTTGGAGAAATCGTGTTTGTCAAAGCGACAGTAGAACTGATTCAATTCATTGGCAAATTCGCTTTCATTCACAACATTCACTTTATTCTCCATACAATCGTACCCCGTAACCTGTTTCATTCCCTTCCACACAGATGACATGTCATTTGATTTAAAACTTGCTTCAATTTTATCTTTGTATTCTTTTTACACACTTTGATTCTCTTTTTAATTTGTTTGTTTACTTTAGCGAGGTCGCTTTTACTATAGTTTTTTCGGAGTCTTTTTTTGTCAACAATAGCTTCAAGGCATTCTTTTGTTAACCATGGTTTACTATTTGGATACACACACACACTTTTCTTAGGTATAATTAGATCTTCACAAAACTGGATGTAGGAGTTAACAGTAAGAACAAGGTCGTCTAAATTAGTACATGTGTTTGTAAAAATGTCCCAATCCGTGCAGTCAAAACAGGCTTGAAGTTGGTCGCAGGCCTCGTCTGTCCATGTTTTTATTACTTTGGTGTCTGCTTTATAAGTTCTTAACACAGGTCGATACTTTGGTTGCATAGATATCATAAGATGGTCTGAGTTCCCCAGTGGTGGTAGAGGGAAAGAACGATAGGCGCCAGTGATATTACAATAAAATAAGTCCAGAGTGTTCTCGTCTCTAGTAGGAATGGTGACATATTGGGTGTAGTGCGGGATGTTGTCCATGGTTGCATGATTAAAATCTCCTTGTATGATGTGAACAGCGTCTGGCCATTTTGATTCCTGTGTATTTATGATGTTATGAAGGGTTGTTGCAGCGGTGGTCTTGTTAGCATCTGGTGGTATGTAGACGGTGTTGAAAACCACATTTGTAAACTCACGAGGTAGATAGTATGGACGAACGTTTACAGTAAGAACCTCAATATCAGGTGTGCAGATGTTGTTTACAATAGTGATGTTGTTGGCATGGGCCCAGCGTTTGTTGATGTAAATGCAAACACCCCCGCCTTTAGATTTTAATGATACCTCTGTCCTGTCCTCTCGATATAAAATGAAACCATCTATACTTGTCTCGTCGTTGATATTGTGCCATTCATATGTCTGTTTTCAGCACTACGTCGAAATTATACGAAAAGATTTATTGTTATATGTTAGAACGCACCACAAAAATTATATTTCATAGAAAAGGGAAGAACAGTGAGCCAAGCAGACGTTTTAGTCGGTACTCTTGCTGTCTTGCATGTGTTTGAAGAATTCAGAAATCTATTTTCAGAAAGAGCAAAACAAGACCTCATTAACATCTCTACTGACACTATGGCACAATACCATATCGTCAAAAATGTAAGGCAGCTGAAAGAGAATGGAAGGCAGAATTACAGTCAGTATGTTGATTGTTGCTGAGATAATAAAATCAGAGACAACAAACATCAGCGAATTACTAAAACCGAATGGCCTTCAGCTCTTGGGGAACAAGCGTGACCGGAGAGCCATGCTAGAGTTAAAGCGCAGATTCAAAATACAAAAGCAACAAAAACAGCAAGCTTTTTTTTTTTTCCTCGGCGGTACATTGCACGCTAGTGTTGAGGGTGCTGACTTAGTTCAATTAATGTTTTGTTGTTTTTTCACTCCCGAAAATCAAGCGTACACTTCTTCCTTCGCAGCTGAAACCCGCATGCTGAAGTGTGATAACAAATCCAAACTGCTTTGATATTTACTAGAACAAATTCCACCACCCAAAGAAACGCCAAATATTGCTTGCCTGATTGCCAATGGTTCGGCTGTTGTTCAGATGCTCTCTACAAGAGACACCCCTGTGCTTTTGATTATTCAAAATGTATAATTTTACTAACATCTGAAAGAAAAAATGAGTGAGGGCGCGAGGAAGTTGACAGATATCCTGACAGTAACCTTAAGTTCCGTGAGAAAGGTGGAGCTGGAATCCAAAGAAGAGCCAATCCCAGTTACAAGATGCATGCCGAGGAACTGAAAAGCATGTCTAAAAAAAACCAAGACAAGAGACCCGAACTATGCAGAAATACATGCATTTAGCTAGCTCAAGAAATTACGCGGGCTTGCGCTCATGCCTTTTACACATTGCAACAATAAATGACAAGGTCTTTTCCAGCATATTGGGAGTCCTACCATTTCTCTGTGTTGTCATTCTGTCTATTGTCCGCTTTGCACAACTTTGGAAATATTTTGGGTTGCTTTTGCAGTGGGAAGAACTTCATGTATATATGTATAAATACCAGCGCACACAATAGCCAAACAGTTGATGCCTGGAGTCGTCGCTGTCTTTACTGTTCTTTCACGCTTTCACTGGCTGTGACAGCACTTCCTCTTTCCTTAGCAAAGGCAAGAAAATAGCTTGGGTGGCTTGGAGCTCATCTCCTGATACACAAACATTTCAAAATCTGTCGGAATGCCTTCTGGTATGGGGGAAGGAAATGTATCAGTGGTAGATTAATGTTCTCAGTGCACGTGTATGTATATGCTGAGTTAATAGATTATCATCGAAGTGCATTACCATCGCTATAAAAGCCAGATTGACGTGCGAAATACCCCCAGTCTGGCATGCTCTTACTGAAAAATCGAATAAAATCAAATATTTAGCTTTTCAAGCTTAGCATGTTAGTTTGGAGATCGCCTTTTTCAATGGAAGTTCTCAAGGAGGAACGACAGAAAGGGAGTGGCTCAGCGTGCAAAAGGTCGCCTCATCCCATTGTGGACATCTTTACCGACATGTTAAAACTTTGCTAAGAACTAGTTCATGGAGTGAGGCTACCAGGAAGGACACAAGGGCCCTTGCAGCTGTAGGAATATCCCACCGGCATACACAGAACTATGCTATTGTGAAGAAAAATGTCTCCCACACCGATAAAGAGGTTTAACCATCAGAACCAAACTGTAGCATGTCATCTCGAAAATGAATATCTAAATAAATAAATAAATCTTTTGGGAGAGAGAGAATACAAGGGATTTTCAGAGGAAGAGAATCCTTGTCAAATTTATTGTGTTCCGCGCTTGACTTACTTGCGCCCTACGCGGGACGTTACTCATCGGGTCTTCATCTGTGTTTTGTGTGCGTAGTGTACGGTGTGTGTATGGTAATGCCGTTCTGGCTGGGTGCACACCCAACCCGAGTATGGCATTACTTTGACATTACTCATTATGCTTTTGACATTTGAATTGGTGAGAGATGGAGTGCACTCTCAGGGGACCACCATAGTAATGCTACAGCTTTGATCAATTATATACAGGTATATATAAATATATTCTATTATATATATAATTTTTGTGTGTGTATGTGGTCTTTCTACTTGTTCCATTCCTGTTGAAAATCTTTTCAGCCATCTTTGTCAATGTCTACAGTGTTCCTGACCTCTTTCGGCCCTTCCGGCCCAGCTGTTTTTCCGAATTGTAGACTGGTGATTCTACAAATCCCCTGCAACCGATCTTGACCACTGCAATGTTCGATGAGTAGACCTACCCATTTCTAGCTATTTCCACGGCCAGAATGCTGGACTTTGTCAGTTTCAATTTTATGTTAATCAGTGCGATTCTTGTATTGGATGTTCCCTCAATAATGACTACTCTCTTACCTGCCTCGGAATAGAAAATGTTGGTAGTGTGCCTATGGCCCTGTCACACACCGCCTGTAGGTCCTCATTTGATTATGGGCGTTTCAAATGGTATTTTCCAGTCTGCAGCGCCCTGGAAAAGCTGTTTTGGTCGAAATTTGAATGGGAATGTTCTTTGACCGAGCCCCTAGATCGTTACAGTTTTGGTTTGTAAGTAGGCACAGAGAAAAGACTGACAAAGGCTTCTAATTCTGTACATACCCTGCTAACATTTTTAATCTGTTTCTGAGTGGAATAAAAAAAAAAATCACAGACGTGGCGTATGGACCTATAATTATCCTACTTTTGTTCCCCATACATTACGCCGCCCCACAGACTAATAAAATACCCAGACTGGATGATCCCATTGTGTGACGTCACAAAACAGCGAAAGGTCATGAACCATCTGCCACATTAGGTTTACGGTAACGACCGACGCTTCAGCATAGCTACAATTTTGAATGACACCATTTTGACGCGCCTAGCTACTGGACGCGGAAGTTTGGTCCCGCACCAAGAAATTAATACATGTACAAACAACCAATCTTAACAAATAAAAAGAAATTTCTACTGCAGATAGAACTAGAATCGGAATTTCCCGAGCGGCGTTCATGTTGGTTATACGGCCGCTGCTCGGGAAATTCCGTAAAAAACGACACAGCCCGAAGCTCGTGTTTCCAGTCTGGTTAATTTATTAGTCTGTGCGCCACCCCTAGCACCGACACACCCAGACCATAGACACCCGGCACACCAATGCATTGTTCTTGTTATTGATCTCTACTGAAATTCTGTTTTGCCTATCTGGCGGGTGTGTGATTTTCCTGGCTGCAGCCCAATTTCGGTGAGGAGATATGGCAGCAGGTGGTGTGTGTGTATGTGGGGGGGGGGGGGGGGGGTCTCTTCCTAGGAATAGTTATACACATCAGTCGTGTTGTTTTTTTTTCCTCGCAGTTTTTTCTTTCTTCCCCCTCCCCGACCCACCACCACCATCAGTTTACATATATCGCACTACACCTTTTTCTGAACTAAATGTATTGCTTGAAAAACAACAAAAACAGCTGTGACGCTTATTATCCTCTACACGTTTGATGGACCAACCCGATATATTTCACGGAGGAGGAGCTAAGATATATGAGATAATTTCTGTTCATGTATATCTGCACGGTAATACCTGTGGTACATGTACAGCGATCGCACCTGTTACGCAGGATGTTGTGTAACAGGAAATATTAACTAAAACCATATACATGCAATAACTTAAAATGTGATGCTGAACCAAGCATCCCTTTACTTTGTGTGTCTGGCTGAAAATTCGATTCGTTGTGGACAGGTAAGGCATGTGGAATAATCCTGGATGTGTCAGATGATAAGTATACTTATTTGTTTGTTTGTTTGTTAATTGTGGAGAGCACAACCACAGAATTGACTGTGGAAGTCTGATTTGAAAGTAGAAGTAGTGGTAATTTTGGAAAGGTACGAAATATTTGTGCGGAGCCCTAGTGAAGAATCAAACTGATATGAAATGACGTTTGCCTGATCGCATTTCACTGTGTTTTCTTGAACTTTTGTCTCATTAAGAACTGCCTGATATGTCTGTCATAGGGAATTAGCTTGCCAGCAGCTTGACCTCCTGGGAAACTGTTGAGAAATAGAAGTAATGATAATAATAATGGAAACAAAATATGTATTTATGAATCTGGGGAAGATATTACTATATTGAATTATTTTACATCTAAATCGTTAACAAGCTCGCTGCAAAAGGTAGCGGTTCGCATTTTAGTGGAAATCTTTACCTCTACAATTTAAAAAAAAAACCTAATGAGCGTTAAATTAAGAAATTAATAGGAGCAAAGTTAAAACGGACACAGCTAGCGGAAACGGGTGCAAATCGTTATGACAGTGTCTTGGTGGCTTGATAATTAAATGTATATACACATTTACCGCGCAATCATAGAAGTAGCCTTAGGAAGTATTGAGAAGATACAATTATGAAGTAAACAACAATAATCCAATGACAGATTTATTCCGAGTAAGCCCGGGTACCATAAGTATTTTAACTTAAAAGAATCACGTCAAAACGCCGTGAGACATGTACAGTTGGTTAATACCGATGTGGCAATCGGTACATCTCTCATAATTATCAGTGTCTGTCTGGGGAGGTGGCATGTGTCCTCGGGACCGGCTTTAAAGGCTGCGGAGTTCAGTTGGAAACATTTTAGCGCAGCCCAGGGCTCTGCAGAATCTTACAGATACAAGTGAAGTATGAAACGTTACATCTCCATGGTAGAATGGAAGCAATCAACATGTGTGGTTAAAATTTGCATGTGAGTTAATGAACCAAATGGATCTAAGCACAGTTTAAACACTATAATATTGAGTTTTTTTAAGAATTCAGAAGAAAATTAAAATCATCGCCGTTCTCTGTAAATCTGTAAAATCTGCAGTGTGGTATTAAATATATATACTGCAATGTGTTGTTGTTGCCCCCCCCCCCCACCCCTCCCCCACCTTTCTTGTCCGTACTAACCACGGGAAAGTGGGAGGGGGGGGGGGTCTGTTCTGTGGAGAATGAAAGAAAATGGGCCTATATAATATGTGTGCGCCATGGGGTTGATGCTAGGCGAGGGTTGATGGTATGGTCCGGCGGCAGGAAGTGATGACATCATGGGCTCATGCGTATGTGGAAAAGAAAGGGGGGGGGGGGGTTGCAACAGAAAGGAAATTCAAACGAATACTTTCCCGCCATTTCACGTCTTCGAATGTAGAAAAGAATCTTGTGCAGGTTCAAAGAAGGGTACCTGCAAAAATTCAGGCATATTCGAGCTGCGTGAGCGGCAGCAGGTCATATTAAAAATTGGGCGAGTCTTTTTATTGTTACTTTGAGCAAAGACAACAGCCTTAGATGTAATATCTTTGCTTAAAGTGTGTAGGGGTGACTCAGTTTTCATCTGCATTAATTTTTTTGCAACTCATTGGCACTCCGAGTTTCAACGTTCTGAAACAGAACGTAGAATTTTGCAGAATCAAAAAAGATCACATATCTCAGGCGCAAGGACAAATGCTGAATCATTAGGAAAGTTCCTTTAGCATGGCGAGATCATTTCTTGTATGTAAGGTCCACGGTCGCTTTAAGCTTTTAGTAGTAGTAATAGTGTCAGTGCTATATAGTAGTTGCTATATATGTGGTAGAGTTGGTGTTGGTCTTGTCATTATGTGATGGGTTTAGTTTCACATCTCCTTCTGCGAGCGATAGCTTGCCACGACCAAGACAATCAGTTTCTATGTAGGCAAGTCTTCTTGGCGCCTCTAAAGATAGCGTACACACAGCTGGATCATGGGCGTGGCCTATGACGAATTGCTCGTGTTGGTTTAATATTCTACGTTTTTTTGTGTTTTCGTCGGTAGTTCTATTGGTTCAGTTTTCCCTCCTGTTACATTTTTTTCCTAAAGGAGGACCGAAGGAGGACCGAAGGCTGGATTTGTCCTCCTTTTTCCTTTGCATTTTATTGTATCGTTTCTGTTTATATCTTATGCGAGTCTTTGCTTCATACAAACTTTTTTCTTGCCATATTTATTTATGAATTTATTTATTATTAAATAAATATTATATGATATATATTCAAATAATATTATAATACTTTAGAATACAAGTTGTGAGTTGTGAACTGCGCCTAACAGGCTGCGTGACAATTTGCTCTGAGATAGAGAGAGTGAGAGAAAGAGGGTGAGCGAAAGAAAGAGAGAAAGCGCCTAGAGCAAACTCGTTTGGATTAGGGGCTATATAAATGATCATCATCATCATTATCATTATATTTCGTCAAAAAAAAAATCAGACAATTTTCCTACAGCGATCGAAGTTATGATTACCAACAAAGGTTAGGTTCATATATATCCATAAATCTGTCCCCGGAGGTTTTTGCCATTTTTAAGGCTAAATTTTGCCACATTTTGCCATGAAAATCGTGGAATATTGCCACAGAATTTATTTGCCGAAATAAATAAAATTTTGCTGAAAAATTTTGCCCAGCGGCATGCGCCGATAAAAAGGAACATTACAAAGAATTTCGAACATTCAACAAAAATGAGCTTTCCATTTAAATCAATCATATACTAAATCAGGCACTAGGATATTTGTGTCATTACAAAAGAAGAAAAAAGTAATCATGAACACATAACTGTGAAAAAGGTGATCCTTCAGCTGATATTTAAGTCATAAACTTTTCAGTTGAATCATAGTCTCTGTTGAACAGACTTCTATAGTCCTGTCGCAAAAAAATGAGGAAATATGATACAGTACTGTTTGTTAACATGATTTTCAACAAGGTACAGTGTCAACAAGTAACGTGTCAGTTGCTAAAAGGTGCCCCCAGATCTGGGACAAAATCAGTAAAAAAACAATCTTGCCCAAAAATATTTTGTGTTTTGCTTGTAGTTTTTAAAAAATCATTTTCAGTACTTTCAAAGCAGTTCATGTTATAGTTTTTGCTGCAGAGGGATAAAGAATTCACCACACACAGTGCTCCGTAATCATAACACTATGAAAGTAGTCTCATGAATAATACACGTATTCGCCTTAATTGCCTTGTTTATCTGTTAAATTATGAAAATTCCTGTTATTTCTGTTGGTGTCGTGTCATGTACGGAACAAAAGAGGAGCTGTCCTCCACCCCCTCTTTCTCCCACACCTATTACGTGGACATGCACGTGGCTGTGGTCTCCCTTTTCTTTGTTTTATAACTGTGTGGGTAATACGGAGTAGCGGTCTGTACCAGCCCACACCAACTGCTCCTCTCATGAGTATGATGCCATATTTTCTTGAGTGAAAAACAACCCATTCTTGATTCCCTGCAGCCAAAAACAATGTTGACATGGACAGTGTTAACAACCACAACACGTTATAGGCCCACAGGACCTCACGACACCAGCAACAATGTACAAACACCGTAACGACAAGAATAAACTAGAGCCAGCGTTTCGTACATGACATGACACTACCTCTGTTGGTGTCATGACTATCTATTTTATTTTACAATACGATCTACAAATTGAACTTCATGTGTACGTACGACACAGTGAAACGTAATTGATATTGATGACATGTCACCATGCCCCAAAATAAAATGACAATAGCTCCGAAATAAACAGTCATTCCTCTTTCGTACATGCGATTCACGCGTGTCGATTGTAGGGCTTTGTATAAGGAGGTTCGGTGGTTCGCTGCTCTAGGCATCCCGTGTCCGTGTGACTATGGATGTGAATTTAAAATCCTGATGGGCATATCCATTATTATCTATATATCGATATATCGATATTTTAAATTTATTTTTTTTTTGATATGGTTAACATTATTATCACATCTTTGGGTCAAACATCGATAATTTCGAGATTTTAATTGTTTTCTTTTAATTTACGCCAAGTTCATCTTTTGGTCAGTTATTATCGAGTGAAATATCAGTCTTCAATAACTATCTGCAATAAGAGCTCACAGGGACGACCGGACGAGGGAATGGTCGAGTGGAGGTGGGGGGGGGGGGGGGGTTAAAGAGCAATCTGGGTCATTGGATTGTAAGCATTGGAGCCTGAGGCGAACATCAGTACAAAATGTTATTCACAATGATATGAAATTATAAAAATAGAGACGCTTTTAGATACGCTGCTATTTCGAGGGGTATGCCGTATTGTTGTATGCGACATGTTGCCGACCTTGAGGTTTTGTCATTACTCCTAATTTTGTTATATATATATAAGTGTCATTCCAATCGGTTAAAAATTTTTCGAGATGTGTTTGTCACGTGATTTTGTATGCGTTTTGACCCTCGCCGATCCACTTTCGATCTTCATTTACTCAAAACGGCAAAAATGAACATACAACAATACGGAAAATGCCCGTCGATTTCTTGACAAGCCTCGCCTCGAATACAGGCTGGATCCTCAAGGGAATGTAGTACGGCTTATTTAGAAACAAACAGACTTGTTTAGTATCTGATAAAACCTAAAGGAACGGACAAAATGAAGCAGGTGCTTTAATGATCACTTACAACTGAACTAGTGACCAGATTTAACGATGGGAAAAACTGGATATCTCAGAGAGTACAATATAAAGTTTTTTTCCAATACTTATAGACCCATTGCGAATGACGTCACAGATTGTTTTTGTTTTGTTCTTCCGACACCCAAAATGGTGGTTGGATCAGCTGATGAGTGTAACTTCGAGATATGTCTAAGCGGTTAATATGCCTGCTGGTTGCATTGCAGTTGACTGTTATGACTGGGGTGGAAAGGATGGATCCAAGCTGGTCAGATTCCCACCATCCGTGTAAATAAGTGAAAGGAAGTGAAAGAATTGACCGAATGTCTCCCGTGTGCATGTACACACGTGTCATTGTTAACTGTAGTGAACTAGTTTTAGCTCACCGCCGATTGATTCACGACGCCTGAAGTGCTCGCAGTGCAAATCAGCTAAGAAATCAAGATCAATGCTACCATCGCCATGGTTATGCGTCGGTCCTTACAACAAAGATGGCCGAGAAACGCAATGGGCCTTTAGAGGATCACACCGCTGACTTTAGGAGACGAAGACTTGGTACAGTCGGAGGGGGGGGGGGTTAACTGAACACCATTTAGATGTCCGTCAGTCTGTCTGTTTATCCATTTGCCCATTCGTTGAACCGTTTTGTGTGCGATTTGTTGTTGTTGCATGAAAAAGCGTTTGGCCTATTTTCTTGGCCTTTTCTTATTGGGAAGTGGGGGGGGGGGGGGGTGTGCTTGAGAAGTGTTGTTGTTTTCTTATTCTCTTTCGAGAACTTTCTGTCACAAGAGCGGTTGGTCAGCGGGCGCTTCAGGTAGGGTCTCCTTCTGTCCTGCCATTCTAACGGAGGTGAGGTTGGCTCCCTGTAGAAACACCAATAGACCTGAGGGAACATTGAGGGAACATAGACCTGAGGGAACATAGACCTGCTCCCAACGTTTTCATAGTAGGAGAATGGTGACTGGGACAAATTTAAATTTAAGTACGTGTGAATGATGCAAGAACATGCTTCATTGCAGGACAACGGTGTCAACTACAACAATAAAGGCACGTGTCAGTGACCCAATTATATGATCTGGTCAAGGACTACTATATCACAGGACGCGCACGGCCGATCTTCTGACTTAGCTAGCGAAGGCCATTTGATTATTGACACCTACAGCCCTATTATGACACCTAAGACTAACCAATTGTAACCAATGTTGCATCCAAACATAATCTCATTAAATAAAGCAGTTTTACCACAGTTAATGACGATACCATACAGTAGAACCTCTGGCATAAGACCTCAGTATGTGACAGTAATAACACATGCAATTTGACCTTGAAATCAACCTTTTCTATTGGATTTTTTTTTAACCACCTTAATTATAGCCCATTCCATGAATCAGGACCATTTCTGTAGTCTTATAGCAATGGTTCCTCTGTATGTACAGAAACGAAAAATAACTCACCATGTTGCAGCCAAAATTAGTCAGCGAGCCGTGCCTTCTTGATGGAGGTCTGGTACAGAGCTGAATTTCTTTGATGGTTCTTTTCCAAATTATGAATCCCATGCAGAAGAACATTTACTTTGCCAGGTGTCGCAGCAGATGTTTAGAAAATAATCCAAAACCATAGTAGGTGTTCATGGTGAGAAGAATGTTGACAAGTCTTTGACGGCAGCATGCTTTATGTTTGGATTTCTTCACAAAGCACAAACCTGTCCTTACGAACTCATATGTGCACACATGTGGGACAGTCAAACAACCCCTTGAAACTTCTTGGATGAAGTCTTTTACTTCGCTTAACAATAAACACTTCAGCAAGTGAACTGAATCGTACAACAAATACCAAGCTCGCTGATCATTCAAAGGATGTAGTCTCAAAGTCAGTTCTTCTTGTGAATAATTTGCAGTATTGCTGATTGGTTTTATGATTGTCAGTCATGGACCCTAAAACAATCCCACCTGTCTTCTCAACAACAGCAGCAGCTTCCTTGACAACAGTGAATTGGTAGGCAGCTGTTAGGTTGTGAACAGGGGTAACAGATACCATAACACTAGGTCCACCATGCAAACATTTCATCATGACACATAACATAGAGCTTGCCTTGGAGTCTGGGTCATTTTTTGACATGCCATTGAGAACACCCCCTGAAAAGGCGACTCTTTGGCGAATTTTCACTTCATCGACTAACAAAAAACAATGTTTCTGCTGAGCATTCTTTGCTTTCTGAAATGTTTTCTCCAGTACTTGGTCAACATCTGTAGAAGAGATCATAGACTGCAGCTTTCGTCTACTTGGGAGAACAAGAAAGTCACGCAGTTGATGGTAATTACAGTGAGGGAAAGATTCAATTGCAAAGCAGTAATCTGCCACCGAGAATGCCTTGTCATATATGAGTTGAAGCTGTCTTGTAAGAAATTTGAGTTTCTTGCCTTTGGCAGCTTCAAGCGACTCCTAGGCTTGAACTTGTTGAAGAGTCGTTGCCACTTTTTTAACAACACCATCCACAGGAAGGTCATAGTTAATCGCTGAGTGCACAGCCTCAAAGAATTGTGTGTAGGATGACAGACCAGTGTTTGGACTTAAGATTTTACCCAAAGGCACGTTAATCCCATTCTTGAAAGCAGAAAGAGTAAGAGGTGAACACAAAGTAGATTTGACAAGAAACTCTCTCTGTAATCTTTCACCATGAAAATACACACACTTAGCTTCTGGGCGAGATATGAGAAGATTTTCATACTTTTTTAACAACTCTTTGTCAGGAGAAAACTCAGAAAACGAAGTGATTCTGTCTTTCTTGATGAAATAGTTCAGCTGTTGATCCTCAGCTTTAGGCTCGCGTGGTGCTGGTTTTGGTGTTGGCAAACAAGAAGAAGGAACATTAAAAATACTTGGTGGCAACACAGGCCGAGTATGTCCACCTGGTATCTTGACCATAGGTGTATCCGCTGGCCAATGTCTCTCACATATAAAAAAAAATTTGTTGGGTCGACAACGAAATCCTCACGTGGGGGGAGAACGTTCAACCATTTCTGTTTTTCTTGTTCGTCTTTAGTTAGTTTAAACACACGGCATTTGTTAGATTCGTTGTAGTTGCCTTTGCAGTTCACAACACCACACTTGTTTGGCATTTTGAAAGAATATAAATCCCACAACTTGCAAAAAATATCCACCAGTATCACATTGTTTCACATGTCTGTTTCAGTGTTTATATTTTCCCACACAACCAAAGCACTTGTTCCGGTAACGTAAACATCCGGGAGAAAAAGAGTGCAAGCTTTCTGCACTAGATCTAGGCCTAAAAATAAAAGTTTCGGCGTGTTGGATATTCACTAAGTAAATTAATGCCAACAAATCGTATGGAAAATGTGTTTACTTACTTAACTGACATAAACTTCATCGCATCTTATTAGTCTAGATTACTACGCTAAAGCGCACTATTGCGTTCGGTCTAAAAATAGACTATTCATCAGAAACTGGGTCAATGCAATGGCCTTCGCTAGCTAAGTCAGAAGATCGGCCGTGCGCGTCCTGTGATATAGTAGTCCTTGGATCTGGTTTAACAGAAAGTATCACAAAAAAAGAGAGATGATGGGGGGGGGGGGTGAATGAGGGAGAGAGAGGGGGCGGGGGGGGGGGGTGGAGGGTGTGGTAGGGGAGGTGTGGAAGCAAAGTGCCAAAAAGGCAATACAAAAAACTGGCAAATAAAAAACATTCAACTTCCTTTTTTGTAGACCGGAAGGAAGCACTCATACAACCAGAGGGTATAGATGTATAGAGAGGGTTCACTTCCGCCAAATCGCGAAACTAGGTCGCTGCGGTAAACAAGAAATTGAAGAATTGAAAGAGACCTTCTTCACCAAAGACAGTGTGCATATCTGTTTACTGTGGTTTGTTCATAGTTTTCAGCTGATTGAAACTATTTACAACCGTTTGTAAGCTCCTACGCCCCGTGGAAATGCACAAACGAATATTGTTTACCGCAGCGACCTACTTTCCGCTCCATGCTAACAGTGGTTTCGCAGGGCCTCCCGTGTCTCGCAGTGCAAATCGACCAATAGTGAACCCTCTCTATATATCTATACTCTCTGATACAACCAACGGCAATTGAGAGACATTCTAAAAAGTAGGAGGTAATAATATTGTCACCTATAACTGGTGACCCTGGCGTAGAAACGATCTACAAGATTAGACATAACAAACAACAGCACCACGCTCGTTTTCACATCACACATCATGACTGATAACGAAGATCAGAATGCTGTTGTACCTACAAATGTGGCTGCAGTATCAATTAAGCTTCCCCCTTTCTGGACCCAGGATCCAGTAATCTGGTTTGCACAGGTTGAAAGTCAGTTTGCGACCAGAAAAATAACACAGGACAAAACAAAATATGACTATGTCGTCGCTTCGCTGCCACCAGAGGTGGCCATGGAGGTACGAGATGTACTCATAGATCCCCCCGCAGATTCCCCCTACAAGAAGATCAAAGAAAAATTACTTGCGAGAATGACAGTTTCAGAACAAAGGAGGCTACAAACCTTATTAACAACAGTAGAACTGGGAAACAAAAACCAACCCAACTCCTCAGAGAAATGGAACGTTTGCTTGGACAATCCGCTAACAAGATTGACCAAGCACTGTTGAGGGAGCTTTTTCTACAACGGCTACCACAGCCCATACGACTCATTTTGGCATCAACGGGAACAGACGTTTCGTTAGAAAACCAGGCTAACTTAGCCGACAAAATGATGAAAGTTACTCCACCCGGCGCTGCCATCAACAACGTCATGATCACGCCTCCAACTTCAACCAACGCTGCATCAAAGTTTGAAGAGGGAGTCGACCGCCTCACGCAGGCTGTGGAAAGGTTGACCGACAGGGTCGACAGACTGGACAGAGTTCTGCAAAGAAACGAAAGTGGCCGTAATCATAGTCCAAGAAAAGGGTCTAACCGATCATATGACAGATCCTCCAGCAACAAAAGCCGCCAAGGCGGCGGAGAAAAACCATACAAAGATGGCATCTGTTATTATCACTACAAATTTGGTGATGCAGCAACCAAGTGCCAAAAACCCTGCAAATTTGCCAAACCTGAGGATTTTTGCAAGGCCAGTTATTAGCGGCAAATAACGATGGCCTGGAACAACAAAGCCGCCTATTTTTTGTTTATGACTCAAATTCAAGGCTCAAATTTCTTGTGGATACGGGTGCGGAAGTCAGTGTCATCCCTCCTACGAACCAAGAAAGACGCCATCCATCAACAAAAACACTACAGGCAGCTAACAACTCCAGGATTTCTACGTTTGGTGAAAGGTCAGTAACACTTACACTAGGTCTACGTCGCCATTTCCCATGGATTTTCATCATTGATGATACCAAGTTTCCTATATTAGGAAACGACTTCCTTACTCATTACAACATGTTACTTGATGTAAGACGTCACAAGTTGATTGATGGAAAAACCAAAATCTGGACAACAGGTCCATCGACACAAGAGACCTCGTCACGACTGTCCTTTTTCACACAATCAAATGACAAGTACCAAACGCTTCTCAACAAACACCCCTTATTGGCCAAGACCAACAGTTTTAGAACGACAAATCATTTGGTTACACATCAGATCAAAACAACCAACTCACCGGTTACAGCTCGCCCACGACGTCTAGCACCTGATAAATTCAAAGCAGCCAAACAAGAATTTGCTCATATGCTACAGATGGGAATCATCCGACCCTCATCAAGTAATTGGGCATCCCCTTTACACATGGTAAAGAAGAAAGACTCGAACGATTGGAGACCTACAGGTGACTATAGGCAACTCAACGCAATCACGGTCCCCGACAAGTATCCAATTCCTCACATTCAGGACTTTACAAGAAGCCTGGACAGAAAAACAATCTTCTCAAAAATAGTCTTACAACGGGCCTATCATCAGATTCCAGTCCAAGAGGAAGATATTCCCAAAACAGCAATAACCACCCCTTTTGGATTATTTGAGTTTCTCAAAATGCCGTTCGGGTTACGAAACGCGGCTCAAACCTTCCAGAGATTCATGGACCATGTCACGAGAGATTTACCATTTGTTTTCTGCTACATAGATGACATACTGTGTGCCAGTGAAAGTGAAAATGAACATCTTCAGCATTTGGAACTCCTTTTCACGAGACTAGAAATCTACAACATTATTATCAATCCCTCCAAATGTCAATTCGGGGCGACAGAGATGGAATTTCTAGGCCATCACGTCTCAAGTGAAGGCATACGCCCTACAGACAAGAGGGTACAGGCAATTCAAGACATGCCTCCCCCAAAGTCACAAACTGAACTCAAAAGATTTCTAGGCATGATAAATTATTATCACAGATTCGTACCACATCTTGCCGAAACACTGAAACCGCCCAATGACAAACTAGACCACAGAAGCAAAACTCTGGACTTGGAGCAAGAAGACTTACAATCTTTCAACGAAGCGAAGAAAGAACTATCACAAGCAACCATGCTCGTACACCCTCAAACAGACGCTCCAACCAACATCGTAACTGATGCTTCTGATAAAGCAGTGGGAGCCGTGCTTCAACAATTTACTGACGGGCAATGGAAGCCTCTTGCCTTTTTCTCAAAGAAACTGAAACCAACAGAAACAAGATACAGTACGTTTGACAGAGAGCTGCTAGCCATTTATCTTGCTCTCAAACATTTTGTTTACCTTCTCGAAGGAAGAATATTTCATATCCTTACGGATCATCGCCCACTCACCTTTGCTATCAAAAAGATAGACAGCTCCAAATCGCCCAGACAAGCAAGACATTTAGCTTTCATCAGCGAGTTCTCCACCGACATCAGGTACATTAAAGGATCAGACAATAGTGCAGCTGATACAATGTCAAGGTCGTTTGTATCTCCACTCACAAAGGATTCAACGCTAGATTTCAAAGAAATCGCCAAGGCACAACAAAAGGATCCACAGCTACGGATTATCAGAAACTCTGATTCGTCGTTGAAATTACAAGACATCACAATGCCAGATGGGACCACTATTACCTGTGATATGTCAAAAGGAACAGCTCGAACTTTCATTCCAGTAGAGCATAGACAACATATTTTTCACATTTTACACTCTCTGTCACACCCTGGCATTTGAGCAACTCAGAAACTGGTCACTTCAAGATACGTCTGGCCCTCGATGAATGTCGATGTACGCACATGGACTAGATCATGCCCTCAATGTCAGAAGAACAAAACTCATCGTCACAACTTCACACCATTCCAAACTTTTGAAACACCAGAAGCGAGATTCAGTCGTGTCCATATTGACCTCGTGGGACCCCTACCAACATCTGACTCTAGTACCTACATGTTGACTTGTATCGACAGATACACAAGATGGCCGGAAGCTGTTCCCATATCGGACATTTCTGCAGAGACCGTTGCAAAAGCTTTTATGCAAGGTTGGGTAGCACGCTTTGGAGTACCCACTACCATTACAACAGACCAAGGCAGACAATTTGAATCAAACCTGTGGACTAATCTCATGAAAATTTTAGGTACTCGACGCATCCGTACATCAAGCTACCATCCGATTGCCAACGGTATCATTGAAAGGTTCCATCGCCACCTAAAGTGCGCCATAAAATGCCATGAAACAGAAAAGTGGACCGAAGCATTACCCATTGTGCTACTAGGAATTTGCACAACATTAAAAGAAGATCTCAACTGTACACCCGCAGAAATGGTTTATGGATCTACAATCAAAGTTCCAGGATATTTCATTCATCCTACACCAGAGACAGTTGAGGAACCTACTTCATATGTCAACAGACTGAAACGCCACATGAACAGACTGGTAGCAACGCCAACACGAGTTCAACAGCGTACAAGCCACATAGATAATAGTATCACCAAGGCGACACATGTGTACGTCAGACACGACGCCGTACGCAAGCCCCTACAAGCACCTTACGACGGTCCCTTTAAGGTTCTTACAAGGAATAAGAAATGCTTTAAGATTGACCGTAATGGAAGACAAGAATATGTGTCCATCGACCGCCTTAAAACTGCCTTCCTGGAACAAGCAGCACAAGAAAATCAACAGACCAAGCCCACAACTTGTCAACCTCCTCGACCCTCACGAAAATCAGCAGACAACCAATCTGCTAATCCGGCAAGTCAACATGACAACACGGTGATACAAAACAACCAAATGTCACAAACAGAGGACGAAAGTCCATTTCCCAAGACATTTACAGCAATTCGTTATTTAGGCTGGTAGCCTAAAAACTAGAGGGGGAGTATTGTGGAAGCAAAGTGCCAAAAAGGCAATACAAAAAACTGGCAGAGAGAGGGGGCGGGGAGGGGAGGGCATAAAGGCAGAGAAAGAGAGAGCGGGAGAGAGCTTAGGAGGAAAGAAGAAGAATCGAAGCAGGTAGGCCTACGTCTCGGGCAACACCGGCTGCCTCATCTAGTAAGTAAATAAAAATAAATACATGCACATGTAATAAACAAATGAATAACTCTACCAATAGATACATGTATCAGTAATGATTCATTATTACATGTCTTTTGTCATCGTGTCCCTTGTCCAGAAAAGGTATTATATTATATGTGAGTGTGCATGAGAAAACCTACAATAAGTCGGCAGAGCTCATGCACACTCACATATTTAGTTGATGATTTCTCTTACGATATACCGGTATCGCTATATCCATGATTTGCTAGGAAAATATCGATGTCGCTATGGATACTTTTAAGGAAGATATCGATCACCATGAATCTAAAGCAGGTGCAAAAGTGCAAGCCGTTGGAATTTCCGGTTCCGGTCGGGACTAGATCTGTTCGTCGTTTTCCATCGCTCTTTTTGTAATTTCATTGTTATGGGCTGCCGAACTTGAATTTGGCCAAAGTTTGTCAAAATTCGTGAACCAAGTTTTGTTTGAGCAAACCTTCGCCAGTCGAGCTTTTTGGTAAACATGTTGTACGGATAATGCACTGTCCATATCCATACAACATGTTGTACGGATATACACTCCCGTTTTTAATTTATGTATTTTTTTTTCATTTACTCTAAGAACGCCAGGCATATACCACTACAATTAGTCCTCCATTACTACGGATACGGTCTGCGCACGGCTGAAGTGCAGATTGTGGTCAGTGTCCAGCCGGGGCCAGCTGCTAGTCCACCATGCCTCGACGTATCGGCTGCTTGATGTGGATGGTGACCACAAGTACAGTGCTGCTCGTTGTGGTGTTGTTCACAAACACACGTGAACAGGTGGTCAAAATCATAACACGTCCAGACCAAGTATGTTTTTTTATCCATCGATTCCTTGGTGTTTATGTGTATCTTTGCCTGTTCATTACTTTGTTTGTTTGTGTCCTACGCACTGTTTGATCTATCTATCTATCTATCTATCTATCTATCTGTCTGTCTGTCTTTCTGTCTGTCTGTCTGTCTGTCTGTGTACCTGCCTATCTGTCTATCTATCTATCTATCTATCTAAGCTTATCTATCTATCTATCTATCTGTCAAACTGTCTGTCTGCCTGCCTGCTGGCCTGCCTGCCTATCTATCTATCTATCTATCTATCTATCTATCTATCTATCTATCTATCTATCTATCTATCTATCTATCTATCTATCTATCTGTCGGTTCGTCCGACCATCCGTCCGCCCATCCGTCTGTCTGTCTATCCTTCCCTGGATATCATATATAATTCACTCATCCTGTGATGCAACTATCTGTCCATCAATTTAACAGTAAACAAAGGAAACTGACATAATGATTTCGTTGTAGTTTTTTTTTTCTTTGTAAAACTGCCTTGGGCCGACGCCCTCGAGAAGCAAAGAGCTTCTTCGTCCAAGGATATACTGAGACACTTCATTGATTGATCCTTTCATTAGATTACAAAATTTTTCACCAAGTGGTCATTAATAGTAACTGATTAAAAAGAACAACACACAGGTGGGTTGCTAGTATTCTCAAGACAAGGCTTCACTTCCATTTTCACGCGCTTTCATGTGCCGAAGTGCCGATGGCGGGGCATGCTCTGGTTGTCATGAAGCTACATTAGGTTCAGGATACTCAAAGGATGGGGGTTAAAGGTCCTACTAACTTAGTATCATTTGTCATTCAGTCTGTCTGTCCATCTCTTCGTTTATCTAAAGCGCCCCCCCCCCCTTTCCTCCCTCAAATCCCCAAATTTGAATTCAGTGCTCACAACGCCCTGCTACAGTCTAGCATTGAGCTCAGCCGCAGGAACAAAACGTCGGTGTAGAACAACACTCCTGTAACCCACAAAATAATTATGTTGATGTGGGTTACAGGAGTGCTGAATCTCACCGACGAAAATCTGAATTATTGGTGAAATTTTTCGAAAGAGAACTAGATCATTTCTTGTAAGGACATAGTCGCTGTTATCAGTAGAATCTAGTCCTGTCAGTGATCATGTTGTTATTTGTGGTAGTATCGTTATTGTTTGTTGATGTTGTTGTCGTTTGTCGATGGTTTTAACATGAATGTCAGGATTCTATGTTTGGGGTCTGTTTGTCAGAGTGCTGTCAGAAATCAGACAAGGACTGCTCCACCGCGTATTGATATCAACCCTATTCCTAGCGACCAGCACTTGAGTAAATTGTCACACATGGATCTACAGGACCTCTATCACAGGTAAACTTTATACCTCCCTCTTTCCTCCTGTCTGATTATCTGCCTAGTTCTGTAATAGTCTGTCCGGCTCTTTGCCTTAATTGCCTGCCTGGTTCTCTGACTTACAGTCTGCCTGATTTTTTGTCTAATCGTCTGCTCGGCTTTCTGTCTGATTGTCTGCCCGCTTTTTTGTCTAATCGTCTGCCCGACTTTCTATCTGATTGTCTGCGTTGTTATCTGTCTTGTAGTCTGTCGGTCTCTCTGTTTGACTGTCGGCCTGATTAATAGTATGTCCGGCTCTCTATCTGATTGCTGCCTAATTCTCTGTCTAAAAATCTTTCGGGCTGTCTGCCTCATTATCTGTCTGGTTCTTGTCTGTCTATCTGTCTGATTTCTGCCTGGTTCTGTATCTGATTACATGTATCTGTTTTGTGATGAGAGTGATATTGAACAATTTAAACTAAAGTTGAAATAAACTGTGGTCTTGACTTGTTTTTAAAAAAAAACGTAGGGGGTATAATCTGGACTGGGGGGCGGGGGGGGGGGTATAGTCTGGCCTAGCCCAAAGTATACCCCGAGGTATAAACTGGCCCGGGGTATATTCTGGGCTAGGCCAGTTTAACCCCAGGTATAGTCTGGCGGGGGTATAATCTGACCCGCTACACCGGTAAGCGGCTATACCCAGGCCCTGTGACCTTGGTGCTATCTCCCTCAAAATAGCTGCATTTCCAGCATTGATAGACTACTCGCAAAAAAAACACAACTTTTTTCACATTTTTTCCAGCTACATCAACAGTCCTCAGGTGACGTGTAGCCGAGTGGTCAGGATGGGTAAGGTCACTGACGGAGGGTGGGAACTCTGCGACGACCCCCTGTACAGACCAACAGCAGGCAGTTGCCTGGTGTACTCATATGGGTGTGTCCCTGACCCTTGACCTTAGGTCGCTACATCGTCACATACATGTTGACTTTTGCAGTGAATCTATCTATCTATCTATCTATCTATCTATCTATCTATCTATCTATCTAAATGTATCTCTCTTATCTTGAATTACACTAGCAGTTCTAAATCAGGCAGTAGCAGTTCTAAATCAGGCGGGGAAGAGGAGGGCGGGAGATAGAATTTGAGGAATTCGCGGAGAGGGTGGGAGTGGGCGATAATGCTAAGGCCCCAAACTGATGCACACTGTATGCATTAGGATTATGCAGTTCATTTTGCACTCGAATTGCTGAAATCAATTGGAAGTAAAAATAAAGACGTCTGTACAAGTTGGATTACATCATTTTTAAAAATTACACTTGAAGTAGCTTGTCTGCAGAGGATCATCTTAGGAACAATGTCTGGCCGTGGTATGTATGTATGTATGTATGTATGTATGATTGATTAACTGTCACCTGGCTGATAATGTACATGTATAACGATTGATTGTCATCACATGACCAATGAAATTGTATGGCTGACTCATGGACTGACCACTCCACTAAATGGTGGACTGAGCGATCAGCTGACTGACAGTTGACTGCGTAGCTGACTGACCACAACACTGTAACTGACAAGTCATGAGTTCAAATTTCCTTTCTTCTCTTCAGAATCAATTTTGATTTCACCTTCGACGACGCAATGGCTCAGTATGGTTGCCACGTGCACGCCTTTGATCCCAGGTAGCTCTGCTTATTATATCTGACCTAGTATCCGCCACCCCCCCCCCCACACCCCCAAATCCAATTCCAGTTTTACACAGATCATGTGCACTATATTAGTGTACATGTAAAGCTCTCTATCTGTCTAGTCTCTGTCTCCGGGTTGTGCAGGCATGTTGGAAATTGGGATTTTTCTCATATTTTCGTGTCCCTGATCCTATTGGGGGGTAGGATCGAGTACCTAGTCTTCTCGGATAAGGACGAAAAAATTCGGAGGGCCCGTGTGCACGTTGCGCACGTTAAAGATACCTTGGCTGTTGGAAATCGTAAAGAGCAGGCCGAACAGGCCGCTGCCCGGGCAAAATTAAATTAAATTCATCCCTACCAGTCCCTCCTCCTCCCCCCTCATCTCCCCCCCCCCAAAAAAAAACCGCCGACCGGCGCTGCACTGTGGCGACGACGTGCCTGCTCCACTTATAACTGGGCTGCAATGGCACAAAGGCAAATTTCCCAAATGGGATTAAAGAGTTATACAAATACAAATACAAATGAGTAGTATGAGATGATCACATTATTATGCCAGGCACCAAACATCTCATGTGAAATGACACCGAATGTCAAAGATCTGATTCGGGGTACATGTATCAGATACGTAATGTCAAATGCCACTCGCCAGATACCCGGTTCCTAGAGTTGTAGTTCTGATTCAGGACGTGCCTGTAGTCAAATACCAGGTATCTAGTGTCATAGTTCTGATACTTGGCATCAGATACATGTCAACTGTCACTCACCAGATACCCGGTGCCTAGTGTCAAAGTTCTGATCCTGGTATCAGATACTTAATGTAAAATATCTCATGTCAGATATATCCGATGCAATGTGTCATAGTTCTGATCCAGGTATGGGATACTTAATGTAAAATGTAAAATGTCCCATGTTAGATACCCAATAAAATGATGTCACAGGTCTGATTCAGCAGTACGTCTATTATGTAGGAATGATAATGGGTATAGTGATACTCTACAATCGACCTGTGATTTAGTTCCTTACGTGAGTTCCCTAGAAATGCTCTTATCTAACTGCGCAAAAATAGCATGTATTATCTACCTGCTCCATAGTTTACAACTTGCCTGGGATAATGACCGTGCTTTTCTTTCTTTTTGTCGTCATACTTCTTGCGTTAGTTTTACCGTCCTTTTCGGCATATGTTCTTCTTGCTTTGTTTGCTCATTTGTTTGATTCCAAAACGGGACTTTTGGCAGAATGCATTTTGTTCTGTTTTGGCACAGTTTAACTTCGTACCAATTCCCGCTGCCACCCAGTAGCATCAGCCGAGGCACTCACGAGCACGTTGGTGTTTTTCTCACTGTAATATACAGTATACAAAAACCACAGAAAATCTGTGGGGTCACAGCAAACTTTGAGCAAAGACAAAATATGGCAAAATTGAAAAGTTGTATGCAGTAAAGCCTCGCGTAAGAAATTTAAAACAAAAAAAACAACTATAAAACGCCAATGAAAAGTATTGTGTTTTATTGTATCATTTCTGTATTGTTTCATAGGCCAGGCTTTTGTCACCGTAACAAAGTCTCGTGAAGTCATATTCTAACTAGTCGGCCGATCAAATTCGTCTGGTGCACACCTAGGCTTAACCCATACCCCGCGCGCTACCCGTAAAGCCCGCTGCCCGGTCAGTGACCTTACTCACGGAGAATCTTATCTGGGGTGACTGACCCGTGCCGCTAGACGATGACCACATACGCTGTCCACGTGGTTCGGTTTTTATTGATCGGTATGAAAACATTCGCTGCTATGCCTTATCACGCTTGATAATGAATTAACCAGCAAAACCTTAGTCTGTCAGTCTCTAACCAATGATCTGACTTATGATTCCAAACTGACAGCTGTAGTTTTCGTGAGAACGAAGTATGATAACAAGCCACGCCCTCCCAAGCCCTACACAAATGGTTTCATCCTGACTGACACATACTAAGATAAGATAAGATAAGATAAGATAAACCAATGTGGGCATTTGGGGCAAAGATTATTTCAGAGCTTGTTTCTGATTGGCTCTTAGATACAAACAACTCCAGATGGTGGTCAGCTTGTGAGAAAATGAGATAATATTGCAAATTTGTTGAGCAACAGTTCGCATGTCGATGTTACATCTTTTGAAAGTGTGGGGAGAGCCTTTGAAAGCTTAGTCTTTGTGATTCCGACCAGCGGTTCACTGGTTAACATGTCCATGTCACAATGCGTTTGATTTAGAAGAGATACAGTGAACAATAACACGGTGGTTATATATAAAAAGGTCAGTGACCCGACGCGTGAAAATAGGGCTTGCGCGTGGCGCGGTCAGCTTGACCTGGGCGACTTTTGCCGCCCGTGCGGTGTGAGCGCTTGCAAGTCAATACCGACTATTGCCGCCCCGCGCAGGGTAACTTTTACACATGTCGCAATCTTAGTTCCTGTTTGTTCCATCTTTCTTAAAAAGTGAAGACCTTTCAGTATGTAGAAGAGGCACAACAATTAATGCACACTTTGACACTTGTCAAAATGCGTTGTGGCACTTATCAAGCTGTTTCACGGCTCCGATTTATTCTAACTACTTATCATTAGGCTAAAGCCATAAACGTTTTAAGTCAAAGTCGAACTAGTGGGTTGTGCAAAAAGCGGAGTTGAAACAAACAGGAACAAAGGTCGCCAGATGTGTTCATTCCACTTCCAGCATGGGTATGGAGTCCCACTTACGGGGTAACAGAATCTACTTCCATCCGACGGGCGTGGGAGGGACCAACAGGACTGTACCACGCAAGGATAAACAGCCTGTCCCTTGGCAGCTGTACACCATAGCATCGGACAGGCTCAGGCTAGGCCATGCTCCCAACAAGGTGCGGTAGCTAACAATTTAACGTACACATATATATTTTTTTTTTATCTACTTGCTTCAAACTACAAAACTGCCCATGCGTTTTTATTGTTCTATGGGTGACTTATTTGACTATGTAGCCAAATTGGGGTATATTTGCAAGTTAAATTTTTTAGGAAAGTGGGCGTGTTTTAGATAGATTTCGGATAATGGGATATGTGGGTCTTGTGAGACTGCGAGCCGTCCACCTTGTACATGTACATGTAGTTACCGAATAATATACGAACACACAAACACACAACTCACATTTATATACACACACAATAGAAATAATATATAATACAGACAGTATAATATACACTGTATATATACATGTACATGTATGTAGTCATTCTCAGTTAATTCACCACATCTGTGTGCATTGAACCAATTCATTATGTTTTTATAGCTTCAACAATTATAGTCACTGTTAGATAATTCACAGCTGTGCTCGTAGGGAGGTCCTTCCAGTTCATTCAATGAATACTCAATGAGGAGTTCGCAGATTTGCCGAGTTACAGAAAAAGACCGTAGACTCCCTCCGCCAATCCACGTCAAATTCGCTTGTTCGCTATCATTATTGTCTAGTGATTGAAGTGTTAATTCTTCCTATCTGGATTGTAATTTCGCACACTTAGTACAAAAAAATATGCAGTTTCCTTTCGTCATTAGAAGATAAAAGTGCAAAATGAATTGAACAAAGCATAAAATGGGGCGCAACTCGAATTTTTTTTTTTCCGTCTCTTGTAATATTTTGATCTGGGGGCATACTGTGTGTGTGTTTTTCCGTAACGATGCAGAGATTGTCATAGATTACATCAAGTGTGTGTCTTCGCCAACCTGAGTTATTCCTCTGGACAATACATTAGGAAGACAAACTTTTCATAATATTGATTAATTTCCCACCAACAAATTGTCAATCTCGCCCCTCTCCTTCATTTGCGTATGAACAGAGACGACTGGACGTGGTCAAGATGGATGTGGAAGGTAATGAGGTCGAGTCGCTAGAGGCTGCCCTCGACGACGGAAGTTTGGATGACGTTAGGCAGCTGGCTTTCGAAACCCATGCAGCCTGGAGCAAGACTGACCCTACCGTGGAAGATTACAGGAAGGTAGGCCTACATGAAATGTCTCACTGAATGGTCCTCCCCTCTCAGTTCTGATCTTCCATATTTGCAGATCTTTAGTCTGTGTACAGCAAGGCACATTTCTTGTTTAAAAAAACTACAACTTCAACAAACATCCCTTTCCTGCACACAGATTTCGGTGATGGGGTCCCTATCACTCTACAACAATATGCCACTGTGCTACACGTTCCTAACCACTGCGGCAGCCAGCACAGTTAAAGAGTTAACAAAGAACCATATCACATCCTCTGTCCTCGTCGCCCAAGCCCGCCAGCCATCTCACCCCATCGTACCTTTCTATCCAACTTCAGAATTCATGAACCAGCCAACCAATCGGTTAAGGGATGTAAAGTCCAACAGGGTATGTCCAAGCTAAAAAGGGAGAGAAACGGAGAACTGTTTTTATTTCACAGAAACTGGTAAAGGACCCTTCCAAAACGCCACACGGCGATTCCACGGTGAAGACACGCAAAAAATACATGTAATCAAGTTAGCAGACCATCGTGTGTGACATAACTCAATTTAAAATAAATCTAAATATCTCAGGTCATTCCATAGATCACTACTGAACTAGATTCCACGCGACTCTCCGCCAGCCGTCTCTTTCCCTGCTTTCCGACGCGAGCCGGAATGGTCCGCATTGAAACCCCATCTCAACATCGCAGTGTGGGCTGAGCGCTCGATGCTGGCCTAATCCAGCCTAGCCAACGGGTTGAAAAATACCGGTGATTATGATTGATTTTGTGACTTTAATTTGATTGTGATTGATTTTGTAACTTTAATTTGTTAATAGTCACTCACATACCATTTCCGTACACTATGACATAAAATTGAATAAAATTCCTCGATTAAAAAAAAACAACAACAAAAAAACAACAAACACCAGACTGATTCAACCGACACAATTCACAACTACAGTGTAAAGCCAATGGTGTTAATATGACACGGCGGTAGAAGGAGGGGTAAGCCCAGAGTGGAGACACGGGGTGATGAAAATAGGTAGATAGATAGATAGATAGATAGATAGATAGATAGATAGATAGATAGATAGATAGATAGACAGATAAACCTTCTCATAGTCAAAGGCCTACACGCTGCTCCGCTTTTACAAACACGATGGCTCAAATGATGAGTCGCGGCCCGTCCTTTGATGGCCGCCAGCGCCTTCTAACCATCCCATTCAACTCGTGGCGTGTCTGGGCATTGGGTCATGCAGTATGACGACTGTCAAGTTTTCCTGGGGTCAATTTTGACATTGATGGTCGGGTGAGAGAGCAGGGTATTCAGAATTTTCAAAATTGCTGACGCGAACACGGAACACAGTAGCCTATACAGTGTACATGTATGTGATCAGCATTTCCTACAGCTTGTACCAGCACTATGGTGTGCGGACGCTGGGTGTCTGCATAAAATGCATCAGAAACGGTGACATGTAGACACAATAAATGTAGGAAGTGGCTATTTTCACGACATGTCGTGGAAATCGCCTCCGTGAAGTTTTCCACGACATGTCCTGGAAATGGCCTTGGTGAAGTTTTTCACGACGTTTCACGACTTATTACAGCTACCCCAGCCCCTTTTCGCCTGATTGGTCAATCTGACTACCGCCCATTGATACAAACTGACTAGACCCTCACGCCCCCCCCCCACCCCCCAGGTTCCAACCTCCCGCTCAGTGGGGGCCGCCATTTTGAGTCAGAAAACGGTCAACTCTGATTGGATGAAAAACGTGTCGTGAAAAAATCTCTCCACGCTTTTTCCACGATATGTCGTGTGCCTAGACACTTCGATAAAGGTATTGGTTTTTACTGCAGTTCGTTCCTTAAGAAAATTTTAATGTTGAGGTGATCTCTTGTCAAGGGAGGTTATGAACACATTGTTTTGTTAACCTCTGACAATGACACAGTTATACCCCCTGATATTTTCAGTACCTCGGCCTTTTGAGGAAAGTTTGGGACCACGGCTTCCGTATCTACCTGACACACCGGAACTATGTTTGGAGTGCCTTCACTAGCAAGCTGAACCCTGGCAAACAATTCGTCCACTGCCACGAGATACACACCGTCAATATCCGGTTCGCTGGCGACCCGTTCCAGACACCATCAGCAGCCATGAGGAGTGGGCCCGTTAACCAAACTATGCTGAACGAAGACCATCAATCCCAGATGTACCACCTCGAAAATGAAAGACAGTGGTACCGACAGTTCAAAACAACATAACCTTCACCTCCCCCCCCCCCCCCCCCAACTATGCAGTCTCCAGTGTGTCTTCTTGCTGCTGACTATGTTCCACTAGTTCCAGTGAGATTGGTTGTGAGAAACTAGAGATAATTATGTACAAGTACGTAATTGTATCACATAACAGCAGGCATCAGCATTATTTTTGACATAAAGGCTGTGTGCGCACAAGCCGTTTTTGGTCGGCCAACTAGATGGATGGTGACGTAACGCGATTGGGTTTTGGTGAAATCCCAGGCAGCAGCCAACTCGTAGAAGTTAGATCTAATTAAGAGTTAGTCTCGTGGTTTCACCACCCAACTCATGGGCCTATCAAAATCGGCTGCACTTTGGGGGAGGAGAGGGGTGTCCTGCCGTGAATGTCACGATTTTGAGTGGATGGCGTAAGTGAAATAAACCTTAATGTATATGTACTAAGTTATGAAAATATGACAGACATGTAGATTATCATTCCACATGACTTCGAGATCATGATCTACAAAGCACTCGATTTATGAAGAACTTCTCAGGAAATATACGTGTAAGGCTATGTATGGAAATTTACAATGACATTAAATATTTTGTGTTCACATTTTACATGTATTATTATACACTACATGTGATGCAATATGAAATCTATTCTTAAATGGTTTTGTTGTGTGAAAAATGGAGTTTACAAAGCTGATGAGCAAGCACAAACAATAATTCCAATATCAAACAGCTATGCTTACATGGCGAAATTCGGTTCGTATCGAGAATTTCGTTCAGTGGACATATTGTCTAAACTCTCTCGCGAGTTGAGTATTTATTTGCGCATTAAACACTATGAAGTATGGTAATATGAATTTCCATTATACATGCGTGCGGAAGTTGTATGGATCTACATTCATTATTACATGTAATAGTATAATGTACATTTTGATTTAAATGTATGGCACTGTAAGCGCTCGCCGAATCATAATAACTCAGTCCAGGGCCGCACTAGACGATTTTGATCGGATAGTGACTTCACGACTCATTCCAACCAGAGAGTATAGTAATATGCATAGAGTATAGAAAGGTACGTTTCACTATTGGTCGATTTGCACTGCGAGACACGAGAGGCTCTGCGAAACCATTGTTAGCATGGAGCAGAAAGTAGGTCGCTGCGGTAAACAGTATCCGTTTGCGCATTTCCACGGAGTATAAGAGCTTACAAACGGTTCTAAATGGTTTCAATCAACCCAAAAATATGAAGAAACCACAGTAAACGGATATGCACACTTTCTTTGGTGAAGAAGGTCTCTTGTTTACCGCAGCGACTTAGTTTCGCGAATTGGCGGAAGCGAACCCTCTCTATTTAAATACATGTGTACATACTCTGTGTTACAACTTAATGAGATCCAACTACATGTACATGTACTTGGTGCGCGAGGCCTCATTGAAACTAAATGTCGTGACGTCACTATCCAACGTCGGCGATCAAAATTGGTCAGTACGCGCTGGGCCCTATTATTATTGCAAATATTTGCCGAATCATGGAGTCTTTCACTGCCCTCCAGCCATTCAGTTCTTCGGTTATTCTGAAGTTGATAATTGTCGTGATTCATATTTATCAGCGATAAGTGAAAAATGCGGCATAGTGGTCGTTTAAAGGCACGACCATATGATGATCATTTTGAAGTTTGTATCTTTGAGCGTATGTTGTCCTCGAGTGTCCGTGATATCATTTATGCAATTAGTACATGTGCGGTGACTGATTGGCGAGGGTGTTGGCGAAAATGTGCGTGAAAATGGGCTATTCCAGTGTATTAATTGTCAGTGTCATATCATAATATACAATGTATGCATACATTTTCTTGCCTCTCATGCAGCTAGTGGTTCTGGGTTTACATGTGCTAGTGTGCGATTGTTTAAATTTGTTACGTTGAATCTCTTTTCGGTCAATTCATGCAATTCTGTGTTAAAGAGTCTATACGTTTATTTTTTTAAAAATTGGGAAAGGTCCTTGTGTTGACTGAAGCACCAGACTTCTTGTCTGTTGTTCTTTCATCTCAGGAAAAATACTTTTTGTTGGACATTTCACCTAGATACTACATGCATATACAAGGTTCATAGCCAAGTTTCATGTGGCTTGCCCTCAAGCGAAAACCGCGCAATTGTAGTTGCAAAACTAACTGCAGATGAGAACTCCCCCCCCCCCCCCCCCCGAAATATACATGTATGCTTTTCAACGAATTTCTATTGACAAATGACGATGAGTGAATATTGTTAAATTTGTTTATTAATGGACAGTATTTAGATCAAGAATACTGTATCAAGTTTTCTTCCCTCTTCAGTAAAATGGGGTCTTTTGCACTTGCGCGGTTTCACAATATTAATAGGGTCAGACTTGTAAATTCAAGGGTTTGGAAGGCTTTTCTTTCATTGTAACGCAATGTCAAAGTAAAATAATTAAATTGCCACTTGCAAATTGCGGGGAAATTGGGCATGTACTTTCAATTTTTTTCGTATCTTCAACTCAAAAGGTCATTATTTTGATGGCATTTCTTTCACTTTCTTTTTCTGGTTGAGTTTTTGTTGTTCTTTTCAAAGTCCCCTATGAACCCTGCTAGTATCACACAAGATCTCTTTCACAACCCTTGTTTTACTCATTATTTCTCTGCTAAAAGAAAATCTGGTCTCATGTATTGAAAGTGTTAGCTCATCTGAACAACCACACCAAACAACATGAACTGACATGTAACTTAAGAAAACAGAGATGGGTAAAGTCAATACGAAACATTTATTTATGGGTCTTTTCTTCATTTTTTAAAATATTCCATGCGTGAGGAAAAAAAGAAAAACATTGATTCAAGACTTGATTCAGATATACAGCTTCAAATGAACATTCGTCCTCATCATACTATAATACATGTACATCCTCATGGTGGACCTGGATCAGTTATTCACCTATACCTCTCATGTCCCTGCTCTCAGACACAAACACACATCCTCCCTTCTCTTTTCTCAATTCTCCACACCCCTCCCATCCCACTTGCTTATCCATGGCTGAGTTTTCTGTCCCTTGTCAACCTGATCAGACAGACCACCATGCTTGCACCCAAACACATCACAAGATACGGGGCTGCACACACAACAATGGATCTGTCCCCACCTAACCACCTCAATATCTCCCTCAAGGCTCCCACACAATTAAAACTGTTCTAAATCACTAAATCAGGCAAATGTTAATTCCCATATTGTCTGGGCCAGACCTGCAAAATGTGAAGGTGCAGAGAGCCAGATATTTTCACCTGATAGACTGTTCTATAAATTAATGCATGAATGACATGTCAATTATTTGGGTGTTGATTTTTAAACAGTTCAGTGATCATCATGTAAAATAATTTTCAATCATCCCTAGGGCCGGCTGAAACGCCCCTGTCTGCTCTATTAGTATAATTTGTCATGGTCCATATCTCCTGTAACAAACCAAGTGAAAACAGGATTGTCCCATGAACCAGAATTCCTGAAAATATGACATCTTTTGCACAAAACAGGAGCTATAGATGTCACATTACGTTATTATCCAAAACTTTTCTTTGAAATATTGTATGCCATATTCCAATACACTTACCAAGACACCACACACTCTCTCTAAATACAATCCCATATCAACATTACTGCCACTCAAAATTGGAATACACAATATGTACAAAAGTTGGTTGTGTCACATTTTGGGATTTGTTGCCTCTTCCTTTTTATATGTACTTGCCAAACCAACACACCAACATACCATGCACCTGCCTAGTCATCTTATACTGATACTTTAAATTGGCTAAATGACCAAACAAAATTTTTGTATAAATGACAATATAGTGCATAGGAAGATATCTGTCACATCATTTACCTTTCAAACCAAAACTGAAAAGAAAAACAAATTTAAAAAATTAGGGAAAAGGCACCGGCCCTCTAGTTCGGTAGCCCTGAAGCTTTTCAAAAGCTCAGAGTTATCTCAGTAATCAGGAAGTGATTGACCTCCTCAAAAAAGGCCAGAATGGTTTATCTCTCAAGCTGCATTCATGGAAAAGCAACCGTTTTCCTGGAATTAATTGGTAATCAAATGCTTTTCAAATGAAGAGGTGCTACATCGAACCATAAGATGGTTTCTATTTATCATGATATTCAGACCTGAACGGGATTGGCAAATGTTTGCTTTCATCTCAAGCCCAAAAGGATTGGGTTGTTTTTAAAAAAATATTTTTTTGAATTCCCAGCAGCATGAATGAATGTTTTATAGTCTAACATTGATGAATATGAATTCTGTACTTCATCTCTTGGTTTGAAACTTTCACAATGTAGTGGAACATCTGACCTCTTATGTCCATGAAAAAAAAGTATAACTTATGGATCCAAGATACTGATGTTCAGTTTTGTATGGAATGTTCATTTTTTGACCAACTACTCTATCAACTTATCAAAGGATAAGTTTATGCAAATCTGCCTGACACATTACACAAAAAAGCAACTACTAACAGTGACTTCTGAGAGACTTCCATGGCGCTTGGCTACAAGATGATGTAGTGACATAAATGTTCAGATCTCACCCCATGAGGCTTATCAAACATTCCAAATTAATGACTGGGGGGGAAAAACTGCCTTAATGACAAGATAAAATCTGCTGTACAAGTTTGGATTTAGTTGAAAAGTGAGTATTTATCTCACCTAAGTGTTGAATGTTACCATATCATAAAATGCATAATTTTACTAATAATTTCAAAAAGACCCATGGCAAGATGAGAAAAATGAAAAATCTTTCTTGTTTACCACTTCACTGTCATTGATTGAAGATGGTGTACCATGTCCTAAACACCAAGTTGGGCAGGCTACAAAATATAGGCTTTTCTGATGTACATTCCCAAAAGTCTCTTCCTTCTCTATGATTCTAATTAATACTGAAATTGGTCAATTTTCAAATGTTTTTGTCCAGTGGAGATGAATTTTATTTTCTAGTGCTACTATTGAATCTCCAAATGAAACAGGACTTGATTATCCCATCTATGATTAGGAACCAGACAAATGTCACCCCTAGTTAAAACAGTCCTGTCTCAGACCAATGCTATAGTGGACAATTGTATTTCAACACCCCCCCCCCCCCCCCCCTTACCAACACAGTTTCTCCACATTCAGTCTTTTATCTGTGCTTGCGTATCCCCTTAACTAAATCTCTCATACATGCTCCAGAGACAGTGACTGCAACTCCACAGGATTTCCTGCTCCTCTTTGAGAATGTTTTTCTAGGGCTTTTCCAGGGATAAAATGATAAATTTCAGGACTATCCGAATGCAAGAAAACAAGAAAAAATGTATTTATTTACTTTTGTTCAAATTTTTCCACACTTTCTAAATGTTTTTCAAACTCCAGGCAAATTCCAGGACTGACCCACAATTTCCACGCCTGCACAGAAACCCTGACAACAGGTTTGATGGATACAGCCAATTCACAGGGTACATGAGTAATAAACCCAGCTGCCGTGGCTCAGAATTCCGTTGCACTGCTGATGCTCCAATAGACTACAGATTAAACTTCCCAAAGAAATATAAGTTGCACCAAGTTGCATTGATATCATGTAATATAGAACCTGCAACTGAGGTTCTTCCAGCAAGACCACTTATTAAGTTGTTTGGTTTTGACAATTACTTATTCCTAATGAACCTCAATGGTAACTCTCAAACAGAGGAATGTATTCACATGTTAAGCTAAGGATAGCCGAACTAGTAGTACAAAAAAGCCATGAAATCCCAGGGGTGTAATGAAGCTATGACAGAAAGAAACTTTAGCAGCCTGCCAGTGGAATGATCAACGTTCACAGTTCTCCATGCAACATCTGTATCACAATGTAACACATCAGTACAGAGGGCTAATAAATGTAGAAAAACTGATTCCACAACCAGTGATCCATTACACTGATGATTATACAAGTACTGGTGGAGTAATTTTAATGATTAACTCAGATCTTTTACAGAATCAGGAGAAGGGACCAACAGTAGTAGCATTGTGTCTTCTAGTACTCCTTGTGGCGATAACTACAAAATCTATTAAGTTTGTCTGCAAAAGGCCTATCCCAGACAACTCAAAATTATTTGCTGTAAACCTTCCTTTCAGCTAAACAACACTAGAGAATTACTGACAGTCAAACTCTTCCTCCTCCTTGTCCTGCTGATGCAGCAGAGCTTGACTGTCACCGAAGACACTGCAGTAACACTATTTAACAGACACAAACAATGATAAGGCCTATTTCCTGTCTCTGGGCAATCACTGAAACACTTCGAAAGGGTGGAATATGTTTTTAGATAGACAATCTTTAAAGTGCACATTTATAAGGGAGCTGCTTTGCAGAATTTCACACTAACTTGAACCAAAGACATGCCCCAATGCATGCCACTTGCAGTAAAAGCTTTACAAGCTGGAAATCAAAGGGTTAATCAATCTGTTTTATTACAAAAATTGCAGAAGTACACTCTTGCCCACTTTGTGATTAACTCGTGCAAGATGTTGGTGTATGAGTTGTCAGGTCATGTAAAGATAAAGTAATTGCTGGTGGACATAAAGATCTTTCTGTTCATACCTATACATACACACATCCACACATCTGGGCAACTAGCACTACTGTTGTTGACACTGCATGCGAGGGTGACCTCCATGGCCATCATCATCATCATCCTCATGATAAGCCTCAAACCTTCCACCAGTACCACCAGCACTTTTACTGCCATCAAACTCCATCAGATTCACTTCCTCCACATGCTCACCAGTAGGGATCTCTGTCCGAGGCCGTGGAGGTAACACAGATTCTAATACCTGTAAGCAAGGTAATAAAGCCACAGATTATTTCCTTTTGCATTTTCCAGTTAATACAAAAAAAGCAAACATTCCACTTTGTCACCCTCCATATGTGTCAATATGGCAAAATATCAAAAGCACAAAAACAAAAAAGTGCACTAAAAACCTAAAGCTAGCTTTATAGTATTCTTAACTTTTAACTTCATTCTATCCTTTCATAACTAGTTTGTAACTGATACAAAATAATAAAATTCACTTCCATAGTGAAGGAAAGCCTACAAGAAGAAAAAGTTTTGTTTCTTCATGTGATTTTGCTTTGAGTGCATGGGTGAAAGTGAATTACTTTTTCCTGGAAGCAGTCGTCTGCAGAAACAAAAATCCGGCAAATATTACACACAACATAAAGTTCTACTGGAACAAATTACACATACAGAAAAAGCATGATTGCTACAGTTAAAATTCCATTGTGTCAGATTTTCCTGGCCAACTTTCACCCATGTTTACATAAGTGTGCCACTATGTTCTCCGAGTCTTAATTTTCTTCTCTTTACCTTCAGTTGATCATTGCTGGCAAAGTTATTTTCTGGGAAAGCAATGTTGAAATTTATATACATGTTGCCCTTTTCAAATGGGTTTCTGTAGCGGGGCATGCCTTCTTCAGCCACCATTTTTAATTTGCCTATGGACAAATAGATTAAAAATGAGACATGTTATGAATAAGCACCCTTGCAAATTCCTCAAAATGTTTGCTACTCACATGTAAATTTAGCATCTAAAAAGTGGATCTACAAAGAAGATTTTTATGCAACATCACTGGCGGAAATGGATGTGTCTCCTTGAAGGTAGGTGTGACAGTAAGAAGCGAGCTACATCCGTTGTTTGTTTCTAACCAACTATCCAACAAATCATATGTGATCAAAATGCAAGCAAACATCATTCAATGTATAATAGGGGTTGCTTTCTGAAAACACATTACGCAATCTAATCACTACGTCAAATGTACAGAAAACAGATTATGGGTAACATCAGAAAGTATGATTTATGTGCAGATTACTCACACTAAAAATACTGTAAATTCACTGGTAACATAAGCAATCCGCCTTGCTCTGGGGCTGAGAATGTTATACCCGCAGATATTTACAAATTTGCCACACAAGATTACACAAATGGAGAAATTTTCTTGCTGGTAAATTACCACCTCTCTGATGTTCACAAAATAGCATAAATGCAGAGATGCCACCCTACAAAAACAAAAATCTGAATCAGGCCCCCCAAAAAATCTGAATCTGGGAAAAAAATCTGAATGGGTGCAAATGATGATAAAAATGAAATGGTACCATACCAGTTCTAAACTTTCTTGGTCACAAAGGAGTAAGTTGAAAATCATCTTGAAATCTTACACTGCTTACAGTTCATTTCAACCATATCTTATGATCCACCCTTTGTTTTGATCTTGGTCAAAACTGCAAAAGAATCCTCTCCAGAAAAGCACAGCGGCAAACTTGTCTTTACTCTGGGGCTGTGTTTTTCCTACAGTTATGTCAGACAAGAGCTGCCTTGACATGTTGAGATTTGAGTGCCAAAACGCACAAAAGCCATACATAATTTTTGCCTATTCTGTGCTGAAGAGTGTTTTACCACTTCCAGTCTCATGTTATAATTTGGCAGTTTGTGCCCATGCAACCTTCTCCATGCTCATGGCTTGGATTTAAGAAATCTAGGTCAAGGCAAGTTTAAAATTGATTCCTTCTTCCATCACAATCGCCGCAGAATAAATTTTTTTAGTCTTAATACGTCTATCCATAGATCTGGCTAGATCTATATCTATATCTAGGTCTCATTCCTGCATCCGTCATTGTCGCTGCCAAGTAAATCACCTTGATCTAGACTTAGGCGATGTCTTGCTAAGCTTAAGTTTGAAGGAAGAGAATACATCTGGCTAGGTTTAGAACTGATTCCTCCTTCAATTACAGTCGGAACCAAATATAACTCTTGAACTTTAAGTGAGGGCAAATAGATAGATCTATGCAAATATTTCGGAATCGCCGCCACGGCGAACGGTAAAAAGAATGTAAATAACGCGTGTAGCAAGTGATCAAATTCCCGATCGGTGCAAACTAAGCGATAAGAAAGCAGAGAGTACTCTCTGAAGAAAGTAGAACTGACTTCCGGTTTGTTCCTAAAATGATCGCAATATTCCGATTCGGCGCATTGTGTAAAAAGTTATAATTAAAAACTAGAACCCGGAAGAAAGAAAACGGAAAAAAACAGCCGATTGCTGGAAGTAACAAAAAATCGGAATGCTGGCTTGATAATCGGAATCATGCCAGTTTTTCAAGAAAATTCGGAATGATTCCGATCAAATCGGAATGGGTGGCATCTCTGTAAATGCCTAACTTGCTTACACTGGAAAAAAAACCCAGACCACTTCAAAAAATCAGCTTTTTACCTAGAAAAACTTACCTGGACATATCACTTCGCCTGGTTTGTTGTGGATCACCAAGTCACGGCCGTCTAAATGTTTGATCGTAAAAGAAAAACCACACAAGGCTTCAGTCAGAGATATATTGTGTTCTATAATTAGGTCTGCCTCTTTTCGTTGGAAAATATCGTGCTCTTTCTGCTGTAAGACGATGATGACATCACCAGGCTCAATTCCTGGCTGCAAAAACAACATTGGGAAGAAAGAGAGAGGGAAGACATTAGTAAAATCATGGAAAGAGATGATGAAAATTATATGCCACACAGACAAATTAATGCTGTAGTTTAGCGCCTATTCAATGGCAACTATCTCCCTAAACAAAACTGTGCTTTTCCTCTTGTTATCTTCACTTCAAGGCTCCTGACATTTCTCTTCCCGCAAAAGTTCATATTTGAACTGATTCACAACCAAATTGTTCTTTTTAAACTTCACTAAGAACCATCAACACAGGAGTTGATGGCCAAATGATATTATGATAATTCTTACCCTGAGATCTGGGAAATTGTTGTTTTTCGTTGTACATGTCTGAGTTTGACCCAAAAAAGATGCAAATATTTGTCCTGAAAGGTGCCAGAAACAAGGCGTCTGACAAAATACTGACTGAACAAATTTACACAACAAAACTCAAACACTTGCCTGTTGGTCTCCTTCACCCCTGAAGGGAATCTTCTGCCCATCTCTCATTCCTTTGTCTACATGAACCTCCAGGATCTTGGTTTCATTACAAACTTTCTTGCCTTTACATTCCGTGCATCGATCTTTGTCCTTGATCACCTCACCTAAGCAAATCCCAATAATACATTCAAGTTACATATTCAGACACCAGTGTCACTTCGACAAAGTCAACACATTCAACTCAACATTTCTGTGCCAATCAAGATCATGTTGTTAAGAAGAAAAAAAAATTACAACTGAAAGGATGATTCGAACAATGTTCAAAATACTTTAAGTAACAAGAGTGATGAATTTATTATAGATCTTTGCTAGGGCAAAATTATGGTAAGATGTCTTGAACTGTGTGAATCCACATTCTCAGAAAAGGTCTTTTAAATGAAACTTAAGTTTCAACACTATCTACAGTAAGAGTAGCAGGATAATTACCTTCTCCATGACATTCAGAACAGATGCTCTGCAGCTGCTGTACCATCCCAGGTCCCAGCTGACGAAGTTGAACTTGAACCCCACGGCCATTACACTTCTTACAGCGCTGGCTGGCACCACTTTTGCCTCCCATACTGAAGAAATCAAGTACAGACCAAGTCGTACAAACATCTACCTACCATACAACACACAAAGACATACACTATTTGTGTCATTACATTAAAAAAAATTCTTAAGAGAGCATGAAAAGAAAAGTTTGGCTATTCCAGACAACAGGAGGTCAATCCAGTTTTAATCAACCCTACACATTCCTGAGGTAAAGCTGAATGTCATTTGTGGATGAAGAAGGAGAATCTGTTTGAATTTCAGTTAAAAACTGGGAAATACATGGCCTTGAAAGAGCACCGCCCAAGACTTAGCCATCACAGCAACACAAAGATCACAAAGGTGGTTAAAAATATCATGATAATAAAAAAAAACAAGGCAAATGCAGATCCAGCAGGGCCCGATTTTTTTTTTTTTTACTTTTCCTTTTAAAGAGTGAATCAATCATTTGCGTACTGACAGAGAGTATGTATGTATAGAGAGGTTTCACTGTTGATCAATTTGCACTGCGAGATACGGGGGGCTCTGGGAAACCACTGTTAGCATGGAGCGGAAAGCAGGTCACTGCTGTAAACAATATCCGTTTGTGCATTTCCACGGGGCGTAAGAGCTTACAAACGGGTCTAAATAGTTTCAATCAACCCAAAAATATGAACAAACCTGAGTAAACAGATAATGCACACTATTTTTGGTGAAGACGGTCTCTTTCAATTCTTCAATTTCTTGTTCACCGCAGTGACCTAGTTTCGCGATTCGGCGGAAGTGAGATCTCTCTATAAATACATACTCTCTGGTACTGACCACAAGAACCATGTCATCCTTCTCTTTAGTGCAGCAAAATGTTACAATTCTATGCAGCAGAATATGTAACCAATGTATTTGTATACATGACTGCACAATGTAATCAAATATTTATCTTTTGATCTCTGATGAGATTGTAATTCTTTCTAGAATAGCTGCTAAAGGTTTCCTCTTTTGATCTCGGTTTAGCTACTGACCTCCAAGAGGATCATAGCCTTGTTCGAACTATATCTCTCAGAAGCATCCACTGCAGACATCACCACCATAAACCCCTAGTCATAAATGGAACATTGCAAAAAGTACTCACCCGTTACATTTTTTGCACACGATGGTTTTACTCAGCTGCAATTTGGCTGTCTTCCCATTGTACAAATCTTCCAGGGACACCCTGAGATGAACAAACACAACGTTCTAAGTCAGTAAAATTTCATGTTGCACTGACAATGATTTGCATTTACTATACGGTATCAATGATAGCATCAGACACATTCCCCATGCAACAAACCAAGAGAAAATAACAGCAAAGTGCTGGCCTTTAGCAGTGCAATTGTAACAATACTAATCCTGCAAAACATCTATCAAAGCAAATCTAACATGATGCTAGTAGAAGAGTATGAAGACTTACCGCAGTGGATGCAAGGTGTCCTCTCCCCTGCGTCTGTGTCTACCTCCCATCCCTCCCATGCCAGGGAAACCAAAGAATCCTCCAAACAAGTCCTCAAACATGCTGGCTCCACCAAAACCACCACCTGTTTCAAAATAAATTATTAAGAGATCAGTGCACTCACTCACAACAAACATCTGGCTTGTACAGATTCCAAAAACAATAGCGATGTAATCTACTGTTATAACTGAATGAGAAAACTCCTACTACAATTCGATTAACAAAGCATAACACATTTACTGAGCTTCCAGTGAAGTAACACTTCATGCCAGTGGCATCATTAATTGCACTATGATATATTTTACATGCCTTAGTAATGCCTTGCTTTGCATGTGTCAGTTTTACGCAAAGCAGGGTGATTAGACTTTTGGAACTGCATGATTTCATTTATTTCAAAACACCCAAAATAACATTATTTTGTAGACAATGGCTTCATCAATTCTACACACACCTGGTCCGGCACCACCCTCTTTAATACCATCTAAGCCATGCCTGTCATAAACCTCTCGCTTCTCTGGATTGGACAAAACCTCATATGCAAAGCTGATTTCTTTGAACTGGAAAGAAAAATGAAAAAAAAGTTTGCGAGATTCAAATGATGATCTAATTAGAAAATCTGGCAACTTGTCATTAAACTGGGCACAGTAAGGAGAAATACATCATTCACAGATATAATGAAATTACACTATTAAATGATAAATTAAAAATAAAAATTCTGAATATCTGGCAAGAAACATAATATTCTTAAATACCGTATCTTAGCTGACCCATTAAATAAAAACGTGTAAATGTTTGTGAAACACTGCACATTTAACCAAGACAATGACAATCCTAACACAAACACACTGTGAAGGCAACAAACAGATTTACCACTATGAAACGTAATAATAAAGACCTACAGTTACACTGGCATAAATTGTCAATATCTCAGTTACTTACACTTTCAAAAGAAAATATTTTGTCTCTGTGTTATTAGATAAAACAATGTAATAAAAGACACCAGGACAAAATTGGGACAGCCAGACTAAAACATGTTGATATCAGATGCTGCAGCCTATAAAGAATGTTCAAATACCTTCACTAATAAAGTAATAGAAGTATAACAGTATTTTACAGGAATATTAATGTGATGGAAATCCCACATGCTATGACATGATCACATACTGCTTCAAAATGTACATCTTAAGGACCTGAGGTATCTCCAAAAATATACAGTAGTCATTTGACTAGCCACACATATCAATACCTAACATTGTTTAAAAACCAAATTTCAGTTTCTGCCATCTGTCATTGAGAATTTTGACAAAATATGGCGTGGTAATATTAGCAACCAAATGAGGTGCCTGGCCTTGCCCAGAATATACCTGATTTTGCCCACCCTCTCACTGACACCCCCCCCCCCCCCCCCCCAAAATTGGTTTCTATTAAACCAGATCTGCCCATATTTTCCTAACATTTAGCCGAAATACACAGGTTCCCATCCCAATCTTTTTTATATTCATCTGTCATTTTTGCTTTTGATCTCACCTTGCCCAATGTAACTCTGAGTCTGAGAACTGCTACTGGCTGAGTGATCAATAATTTGCACTTAGTTGGCTTGGATTTTTCACGCATTCTTTAAACACTGGCTAAAGACAACACAGTTCTACCCAATTCAAACCATTTTGGGCAAGGCATATTTACCACTGGTAGAGGTCAATGGCGAAAAATGCAAAAATGAACGCTTGACTGGATTCCTGGATTCTTGAATACTGTGGATCAAACTCAGTTCCAAAGAAAATTCTCAACCAGGTATATCACCTTTATCTGTGACTTTTTGTTATGGCATCACTTTAGAACAAAAGGCACCCACACAAAAAGTTTGGTAGGTAAAGGTGCAGATATGGCCCTGGAGCTCAGAACAGACAAAAAATGAGATGTAGTATTATATCAAAAACAGTGTACAAACTGACAGCATTCCATTCACTGATGCATATTACAGCTATAATATCATGGCAACTTATTTACCTTTTCCCCTGCTTCTGGATTTTTGTCTGGATGGTACTCTTTCGCCAGTTTCCGGTAAGCCTGAGGGGGGAAAAAGGTACATAAATAAGTAAATGAAACAGACCAAAAGAAAAAGCTACAACTGGACTAGTACTAGTAGCAGTGTATTGAAAGTTAAATTTACATCATGTTTTCTCTGCAAATGTCAGAAGGCAATGGTACAGACTGACCGCAACCGTTCTTTAAATATAGCTGACTAACTTTGGTCACTGTCAAAAAAGTCATGTCAACTGAACTGCACAATGCAAACCCCCAAATTACAATACCAGACCTGTTTACCCCTATTGCCATGACAACTGTGAGTGTAGTTTTTGGTTACCCAAGTGTAGTTTTCACTGAAAATTTTGTGTACCCATACGCAGAGATGCCACCCTACAAAAACAAAAATCTGAATCAGGCCCCCCAAAAAATCTGAATCGGTGCCAACGACGATAAAAATGAAGATACCGTACCAGTACTAAACTTATATTTTTATGTTTTTTTTTTTTCTTGGTCACAAAGGATCAAATTGAAAATTATCTTGAAAACTTACACTACTTACTGCTAATTTCAACAATATCTTACTATCCACCCTTTGTTTTGATCTTGGTCAAAACTGAAAAAGAATCCTCTGCAGAAAAGCACTGTGTTAAACTTGTCTTTGCTCTGGAGCTGTGTTATGTCCTACAGTTATGTCAGACAAGAGCTGCCTTGACATGTTGAGATTTTAGTGCCAAAATGCACAAATGCCATGCATAATTTTTGCCTATTCTGTGCTGAGGAGTGTTTTACCACTTCGAATCTCATGTTTTAATTTGGCAGTTATCCCATGAAACGTCAACCTTCTCTATGTTCATGGCTTGGATTTAAGAAATCTAGGTCAAGGCAAGTTTAAAATTGATTCCTTCTTTCATCACAATCGCCGCCAAATAAATTACTTTAGTCTTAATATGTCTATCCAGAGATCTTGCTAGATCTAGATCTAGGTCTCATTCCTGCATCCGTCATTGTCGCTGCCAAGTAAATCACTTGGATCTAGTCTAGATCTAGACTTAGGCGATGTCTAGTTAAGCTTAGGTTTGAAGGAAGAGAATACATCTAGAGCAGCTAGGTTTAGAACTGATTCCTCCTTCCATTACAGTCGGAACCAAATATAACACTTAGACTTAAGTGAGGGCGAATAGATAGATCTATGCAATTATTTCGGAATCGCCACCACACGGAACGGTAAAAAGAATGTCAACAACGCGAGTAGCAAGTGATCAAATTCCCGATCGGTGCAAACCAAGCGATAAGAAAGTAGAACTAACTTCCGGTTTATTCATAAAATGATCACAATATTCCGATTCGGCGCATTGTGTAAAAGTTATAATTAAAAACTTTAACCCGGAAGAACGAAAACGGAAAAAAAACAGCTGACTGTTGGAAGTAACAAAAAATCGGAATGCCGGCGTGGAAAATCGGAATCACGCCCATTTTTCAAGACAAATCGGAATGGGTGGCATCTCTGCATACGTATGTGAGAAAATAAGCATCGAATCAATGCAAAAGACATTTTAACCCTATTCCTGCGGGAGGCCACTATATTGGCCTCTCCACGCAACACGCGAGGTCATTATTTTGTCCGACACGCTTAACCGCGGGTCCTGCGGGAGGTCACATTTTTGTATAGCAACGGTGCGCCTCGCGCTTTGCTTATTCGGTTGCCAAGGCTGTCGTTTTTGTTTTTTAATGTTTTTTTTCCCCACACCATTTTCGCGTGTTTATCTATCCTGTCACCCCTACTATATCTAACAAAATGGTATCGTCCGATTACGTTTATTACGATGCAACTATTCGCAACTATTCGTCATGCTCGTGTAATAGTACTGACGGCCTGAAGTTTGAACTGAGGAAAATCTTGGGGAAACACTTACTTTGATGCTGGTTGTCGTCTACATGTGAAATGAGAAGAAACGGGCCATGTGCGTATTTGAGACGCCGTTCTACGTCTGTAATTATGAATTCCGATGTAATATTAGGGCATGCTGCATAAGGGCGTCTGTCAGTAGGTTTTTCATCAGGGAAAACCGGGAGAAAATGACCAACTTTGTTGTTGGTCGTTGTCTTTATTTGATGTGGTAATTAGAGAGATATTGTGTTAAACCGATTTTCAGTACATGTATGTGCTTTACAACCTGGAACTGGAAATCAAATCTCTCGCTAATACTAACATTATAGTAAGTGGACGCTTTACATAGAGGAGGGAGAAGGCAATGTCACGATACATGCGGTTAGTAAATTAAGTGAATGGCTTAAAATATAATTTGTTCACCTGAATGGCCTGCCTTAGGGACAGAAAAAGCGCAGAGGTCTTGGGAAAATGATAAAACGTGTGTTAAACGGCATGTAAATGCAGAAAATTCTTGATTTGGTGCCTTCCATTTCACAATAAAACCAACTGCATATCATCACAAGTACTTTATCCAAATATCATAGGGGTCCCTTATGATTTATCCACCACTATTGTTGTTATTGCGTCCTGAAGTATACGCGATCCACGTGTTCACAGGGACCCGATTGACCCGACCGACGAGGTTATCGGCAACACACGAACGATCGGCTGACTGGCCGCTGGCTATCCCCGAACGGGGCGTTACGTGGACGAGTTCACTCAGCGCGGGACGAGGGTTAATGTGAGAGCTAGCTGCAATAGCCCTATAACAAGCTATTGCGGCTTGCTCTCACATTAAAATGTCTTTTGCATTAGACTGGTGTAGTATTGGGAGAGGAGACGATAGGCACAAATATATATTATGCAGTCAGTGCTCAGCAAACCATGAAGTTTGGAGTAGCCTGTACTAAAATATTCACAATTACCCACAACATAAATTGATCAAATAAATTGAAAAGATGACAGTTTTAGCTAGCTCTAGAAAATTTCACGATTATATCTTCCTCGTTGCAATTAGACCATTATCCTTTCTGTGCCTCTCAACAATGTTCTCTCTTCCTCTCTCTCCATTAGTTTCTTATCTTCCATGGCCACCATCAACCCCTATCAATTTTTTGCTTCCTTCACCACCATCAATGGCTACTTTTCCCTCATCAGAGTCAAAAACTTCTTCTATTCCACTGCCACCATAAATCTCCTGTCTTCTTCCACTACCATCTATTCTTCTCTCATCATAATCAATAAATTCTTCTCTTCCAAGTGCCAGCAATGAACATTTCATTTCCAGTCAAATCAGTATCGTTCACAATGGAAATTGCCATTTTGGTGGAAGGTTAACAGACATAATATGATGAAGACCTCCCCTAACCCGCGCTTTCATTTTTTCTTTCTTTGTCCCATATAAATACTAAAGCCAACCTTTTGATAACCCACTCAAAGTCAAAAGTCCCCTCTTTACTGTGTTTTCTTGACTGGCGTGGACGGGCGGAAGACCTCCCATTTTGGTAGGCCTACTGCCCGGGAGAGAAAAACTCAAAAAGGTTAATTCTGATTGGATTTAAAATTTCGTTGTGAAAAAAATCATATGAAACCAATTCCACGACATGTCGTGAAAAAAGCCACTTCCAATTTCAAATCACGCCATCGTTTTCAACATGTGCGCATACGAATATTGATCGGGATGAACGGAACAAGGGAAGATAGAGACAGGTTCGAACCAAGGGAGATCAATAGCAATATAAATCTGTGCAGGCGAAAATAAAAAAATCCTAGATCTAGATTCTAGTATTACTTGGGGAAATTTTAGGCTTAGACAGATCTAGAGATCTATTTGCCAGTAGCCTATTGTGCCAGACAGTTCTAACAGAAAAAAAATGCACAGATAATGTAGGATTTCTCCAAAAGTTTAAAAATACACAAAAATAAAACGAAGTGGCTATTCTTACGGCAGTTACGGCAGCCGTAAGAATTACGGCAGATTACGCTCATTATCCCAATAGTAGGCCTACTTATTAATTTTGTTAGTTCATCCAAATTGTCAATTCAAGAGTGCATTGGAATGGTCAGATGGACTTGGGGGGCGTGAGAGTCTAGTCAGTTTGTATCAATGGGCGGTGGTCAGATTGACTAATCGGGCGAAAAGGGGCTGGGGTAGCCATTGGCGCTCGAGCGGAAGTAAGGCCAAACAAAGAAAAATATTCACTGGCTGCCGTAAGAATAGCCACTGCCAAAATAAAATGGGAAAGACCCAGAATGGCCAGATCTAATCTAGATCTAAATCTAGATATCTAGAGTCTAGATCTAGATCTAGACTCTAGATCTAGATTCTAGAGTCTAGATCTAGAATCTAGATCTACAGCCTGGTCGCAGAATCTGAAGGGGAAATTAAACCTGATTCATTATCATCTGATCATAATCTGATCCATTAATTACCCACTAACCGATCTATGGGAACTGTAATGACAAAGAGAGACATGACATAACACCCCAGGAGTCGGTACTGACGTAGCATTTTCTAACTCACTGGGTATGTCTAGTGTCCCCGGGAGCCCAATGACAACAGATTATAGAAAGAAAACTTCTGGGTAAGAATATGATCCTGGATCTGAATAAGAGGTAAGCGGTTGAATTCAATCATATCCTCGATGACCTACCTTTTTCAAGTCGGTATCACTTGCGTTTCTGTTAACACCCAGCAGCTCATACAATTTGTTGTCAGCCATCTTGCACGAGGACGAGTACATACATGACGTCACAGGTAGCGCCCCCTGCACTTCATCCTCTGTTATTTCCGGTGTTTGCTTGTGATCCGGACACTAATGATTTGAGGTCTTTATTTTAGGAGGTACACTAATGCTTGAGTTTGTTTTCATTTAATTAATTTTGATTATTCACAAGGCTGACCAGCCAATCACTTGCACACGTGGTTTATAATCATAGTGAATTAATTTTTATCAAATTATTGCTAACAAGTTACAAAGAAAAGTTGATATACTACACGTAAGATTCCGTTTTCCAATGCCAGAGAGGTATACATGTATTAGGTAACGGGCCATTAAATAAATATGTATTGAAATTATTTGATTTGCGTTAAATGAAAATAAAACGTTTATGAAGAAGTTTCAAGACAATCAGTAGTTACTTTGCAATGTCTAGTTCTAGTTAAAATTACTTTAAAACGCCAGTGTAAGTTCAAATAATCACTGCGTTTCTATTCCCACCCCGCAGATTGTACGGCGAGAAAGCAGATCAAGGGAAACAACTCTTGTCTTATGTTACTGTGGGAACTTGTTAGTTGTCATCATGGTGGACGGCCTTGTGCCGATGCAATTTCGTGAGTGAATCGCATTCAACATTTTATTTAGGGGGCCTATGTCTTGGTAAAGGCATATCTTGGCAATGTTCCTGCCTTGACATATGTTCAGGTAAGTCAGCGAAAATGGATATGCTGGCAAGGAAAAGAAACGTAACTTTATTTATGATGAATGAAAAAGTAAAATTTCCCTGATTTGAGCGTAGGCAATATTTTGTATGAGAGGGTCAAATATTGAATATTATGAGTTTATAGTCAAAGCTGGTTGGAAAAATGTGCCAGTCTTGATTGGCATCATTCGGGAAGAAAGTGAGATGAGCACAATCATTTCCGGCTCTTCACATGAGCATCTAACTGATGCAAGTAAATGCACATGAAGGAGACTGGCACTCAGCTAGCTTGGAGTGAATGGACATACATATTTAAGAATGTTAATTTAGGGTAACATGGAAAGGACACCATAAGTAATCTGTCAAGAATTAATTCTGAGGGAGACAGTTGTTGAACCTTACAAAGTGAGTAACTACATTGTCAAATAAATCTTCAGTATATAGGCAGAAACAGATGGTTGGATTTAACAAAAAATGAAATACAGACAAATTTTTTACACACATTAGGTATTCTATAAAATGTCGACATGGAATTGAAATCTTGTTACATTTTCAATTTCAAAAGTAAAATAACATTAGCACTAACTGACTAAGACACCCATGTGCATATATTCACTTTAAAAAAAAGTCAAGTTAACTGAATATATTTCTGTATGTTTATCTTGTTTCATTTCAATTGTTTCTTCATACACAGGTTATCTATTAGGTTATTTAGTTTATATGGCAATTCATGGAATTTCTAATACTCAGTGTTCACCTGTCATGACTGACTTTTGAATCTGCCATATTTCAGTTTCATTAGAATATATTTATAACCAACTTAAAGGTTCTGATATGATGCAATATAGTGAGAGTTTTAAATGCTGAGAGATATCTCAAGAGGGATGTATATTAGGGTCGAAGGGGAGGAGGCATTGCTTTCATTGCTTTCATATATCGGCAAGACATCAAATCTGCAAATGCATTCAGGAATCTACCATCACTCGAAACAAAATTTGAAAGTTTTGAGGCAGCTTTTCTTACGTTGTCACCAATGCAAAACGTACTGTTTTATGTTGTTTGCATTTACAGACCTCCGCCATCTAAGAAAAATACATGTACCATCTCACAATTTCTGGCCGAGATGCAACAACTCCTATACCATCTTAGATCGAAAACAAAAAAATTCATTATAACGGGAGATTTCAATTTACATTTCGATTCAACTACATCTCTAGATGTTCTTCGTTTTAAAGAACTGTTAGAAGAGCATGATGTTATTCAACATGTAAATCAAGCTACACATAAATCCAACCATATTTTGGACTATGTCATTGCACCATTATCAGAAATGAACATTTTAAGTGTCAACATTCTTGATAAAGCTATTTCAGATCATTTCTTGATAACTATTGACACTAATTTTCCTAAACCTCTGACGATAAAGAAAACGTTTGAATCCAGGAACTTAAAGAACATCAACGAGACGGATTTCAGACATGATCTAAAAAAAAACTTGAATCAGGCAGCAAACAACATGACAATGGAAAACTTCAATGTTGCTCTAAAAACAACATTAGACCAACATGCTCCGGTAACACCAAGGACAGTATCACATCGACCATGGTCACCATGGTTCGCCCTTGAAATTAAGGAATTAAAACGTAAAAGACGCCAAGATGAACGGCGATGGAGGAAATCGGAATTGCAAGTTCACAGTGACATTTTCAAAGAAAGTAAAAACAATGTTGTAAAATTGATTCAGAAACTCAAACGGGGTTATTTTATCCAAAAATTTAGCAGTGTTAAAACGTGTAGAGATCTTTTTCTGCTCTCTGACAAACTTTTGGGGAAAGAAACAAGTTCGGTTTTTCCACAGGGTGACCATAAAGACGTATGTGAAATGTTTTCATTGTATTTTTATGAAAAAATTGAACGTATCAGATCTAATTTTAACAATGTTACCAATTTATTACCTGAACTATGTGTTTTTGAAGGCAGGAAATTGACTGATTTCCAGATGTTGTCTGAGACTGAGATTAAAGATCTTATCAAAAACTCACCATCCAAATCATGTGAATTAGACCCATTTCCGATGACATTTGTGAAATTATATCTTGATGAGTTATTGCCATCCATTACTCATGTAATCAATGTTTCTCTGAGAACTGGTGTTGTACCAGATTCTTTCAAACAGGCAATTGTAAAACCTTTGACCAAAAAAGCTGGGCTCGACGTAAACAATGTGAAAAATTATAGGCCTGTGTCAAACTTACCAATTGTGTCCAAGATCCTTGAAAAATCAGCGTTGAGGCAAATCATGGAGCACATTGAAATAAATAACTTGAATGAGATATTCCAGTCGGCATACAAAAAGGGCCACAGTACTGAGACTGCTATCCTCAGAGTAGTGAATGATATTCTTCTAGAGCTCGATAACAAAAGAGTATGTATTCTTGTACTTCTGGACTTGTCTGCTGCCTTTGATACTTTAGATCATAACATTCTATTACATCGTCTAGAAAAGACCTTTGGTATTGCAGGAAATGCACTGTCATGGTTTCAGTCCTATCTTTCAAATAGAAAACAATGTGTGAGAGTCAATGATAGTTGTTCTAATGTCCAAACACTCAATTTTGGGGTACCTCAAGGTTCTGTTTTGGGCCCAATTCTTTTCACATTATACACCCAACCTCTTGCTGATATTTTCAGAAAATATGATCTTCAATACCACCAATATGCTGATGATAGCCAAATATATAAAGCATGTGATCTTGAAAACCTAGATGATACGATAAAAACAATGGAGCATTGCATACAAGAAGTTAAGAAATGGATGGATGATAATAAGCTAAAACTAAATGATGAGAAAACAGAAGTTATGCTCATAACGAATCCAAAACAAAAAATCAATCCACCAGATCTCAATGTAAATGGCCATCTTATTAAAATGACAAGTAAAGTAAAAGATCTGGGCACAATCTTAGATGCAGAGATGTCAATGTCACCATTTATTAGTCAGCTGTGTAAGAATCTTAATTTCCAGTTACGGAAAATCAGCAGTATACGGCACTGCCTAACTACTGAAGTAACAAAACAGCTTGTAACATCGCTGTTTCTCTCTAGGCTGGACTATTGTAACATACTGCTAAGTGGTCTTCCAAAAAGTAAAATCAATAAGCTTCAGTTAATCCAAAATAATGCTGCAAGACTAATAACAAGAAGAAAAAGGATAGATCACATAACACCAATATTTAAGGAGCTCCACTGGCTACCTATTGAGCAGCGAATAAAATATAAATTGGCTTTATTTTGTTATAAATGTGTCAACAACATGTCGCCAGAGTATATTTCAGAACTTATAGAACTGCATCGCCCTGCAAGAGCATTAAGATCATCTTCTGACAACCTTAGACTAAAAGTACCCGTAGTGAACCTAAAAAGTTTTGGTGAAAGGGCTTTCAGCCATGTTGGGCCCAGGGTGTGGAATGAGATTCCTTTAGATGTCCGCAGTTCGCAAGTATTTTCACAGTTTAAAAGGATGTTAAAATGTCATTTGTATGAGAGTTTCTAGTCTATGTAAAAGCTATCTATTATTATTATTATTATGTGTGTATCAATGTGGGTTGTGTGTGTGAGTTTACCCATGTATTTTTTTACATGTTTCTGTAAAGCGCATAGAGCATTTTTGTAATGGATATGCGCTATATAAATGCCATCCATTATTATTATTATTTTTTTTTTTTTTTTCACTAAACATCCTCATGAGACCTCTGTAACTGTGAATACCTGTGAGGTGTTAAACTGAGTAATCAAGTACTGGTATCAGGTTATACCAATAGCTATAAAAAAAAGTAGGTCTTTTTCAGAAAAAAAAAAATTTCGCAGGCTAGTTTAAAATTCATATTGGACAGCCCTGGCTAAACCCATTAATTCTTTTCTTTATTCCTTCTCTTTTCCAGCTTCACCATAAAGTTGAGTCATGTAAACACATGACCTCAGAGGTGTCTCTACCAGGTTAGACATGGTATTGTATCAACTCTGGAATAAGCTCACCAGCTTGTGAGATGAAGTCTCTGAGTCTGACAATACAATTTTACTTGTGCTCTACACTGCTATAATGTTCTACAGGCGTTTCCATCATTCTGTGACCAATATGGAAAGAGCTGGTCATACAAGCCAAGGGTTCCCAACATCTACCGATTGTGTCACACTTGTAGATGTTCAGGATCTTAGAGCAGAGAAGCGACGCCCACTTCTCAATTTACCCTTAACTGACAGGCCACGGAAGAAGAAAAAGAGAAAAAGTAATAATAAACAAAGTGGATCCCTAAATGAGGTCGCTTCTGCACCACCCAGCTTGTTAGAACCTCAAAGCTCCAGTTTGTCAGATTCAGTTCTCCGCATTAAACAGGAAAACTCAAAAGCAGCCAAGTTACCCGGTATCTTGTCCCCTGGCCGCCTGGATGAATTAGCATCTCCTCCAGCTCGACAGTATATGCTGCCTCTTAGTCTTGTCATGAAAAACACTGAGAAGAAAAAAAAATTACCACTATTAGTAGCCATCAAACCTGAGAATGAAAGAGCAGAAAAGGAAAGATTCATGAGGGCAAATTTCAACTATAATCCTTATTTTGTCTATCGTGGCTGTGTAGATGATGATATTATGGACAAATTTAGAGATCCATCCAGCAAATACATTCCACAGGTAATGATTGATGTGGTCAAATGAGATATATATATGCAGGAAAGTATGTATGCAGTATAGTGTTGGGACATTTGCAATGATCAATGTTGAAATCTGTTTCAGTTCAGCCATGAAGACTTCAAGATCTGAATTTATGTGATATATGTCGCGCATACTAAATTGAAAATTACAGATCAGCCCACATCCAGTGATTCTTTCTAGCTGTTCAGACTATGAGCTGCTCTAAATTGAAAGCATGTTACCTTAGAGTTTCTTTGATGTTGCTAGCAGACCACATTAACTCAACCAAATAAACACTGATCACCAGTTTGCAGGAGACAAACAAAGGAAGGATTACTTCAAACGGTCATGCTGGTTATCATCTGAAGGTCATGGAAGTTCGTGAAAAATTTGATTAGCCTACTGTCACCGCAGAAAGTAATCGAAGTATAATAACTGTATATGATCCTGTGTTGGTGAATTTCTAGTGATGCAATTGAGAATTAGCAGTTTGAAATGTGGGGAAAGAAAATCAGTTAAATACTTTGTTCATTCAGAATGTGAATTACACTGAGATAAAGGTTCATGTTGAATGCCAGTGAAGTCTTAATCTACAGATGAAGTTGAGCTATTCCGTATTATTCTACTACTGGAAGGATGAAAACTGTAAACATGGCAAATCAAGAAACCCAGTACAGATGGAAGGAAACAAAATAAATTGATCTTCTTTGCCAGTGTAGTGCAGTTGTCTTAATAAACAGACCACAATTCACAACATTCATTCCTACATTTTGTTGTCTTTCATCAGGCCATTTTGATCATGGAAAATGCGATAGCTCACTTTGGCAATTATGAAACCTTTGAAGAAGTGACTGGAGGTCGCATACTGTCCAAGGCACAGATTTACAATTTGGTTAAAAAGTGAGTACAAGGAACGTTGCAGTGTGGGATAAAATGTACTGCCACAAGTTCAAAAACCATAGAAAATACGGTTGTGACATCTGGTTCTCTACGATCAAACTTAATTGTTAACTTCAGATAAAATTCATGAGAGAATGTGTGTCCGTCATTTCTGTCAGGACTGCCTAAACTCTTAGACAATAATTGAGTTTTGAAGCAACATAATATACAGAGGAATTTATAGCAAATTTGTAAGTCAGATGTTTCATTACCAAGCTCCTCCTGTAATCTTGTTCTTGCACCACTTCCATCAGATTTTGGAGAACCTCTAATACATTTAAAATGGTTAAGATTAATATTAGAAATCATGCATTGGGAAGAGTACCGTAGATATTCAAATACTTTTGAAGCCAATTTTCTTAAAATTTCTATATGAATATCTGTGACATAAAATTTGACTCTGATGAAGAACAAGAAGTGGGTGGATGGATGAGTGGACACAAAATAAATGGATGACTTGAGTTGATAGATATAATACATGTGATAAGCCTACAGAGATGGATAGAAATGATTAAATTAAAGAAACAGGATGGCAGGGGAGTAATAAACATTTAGCAGTTTATTATGTTAGGTGAAAACTTTCAGGAGTCAATGAGTTTCAGGAAAATTTAACATTGTGAGATCGATTAATAAAGCAATGTCATTAGGATGCAATAGGTCAAGGCTTTGGTAGGAAAACAGTCAAATTACAAAGCCGATTAAAGAAAATACATTGTACATATATGTATATATATCTATGATCTATGTTACAGATACCTCAGCACAGAAGAATTGGATGAAGAAGTGCAAATCAACCTCAGTGAAGATTTACTCAGCCGAGGCTCCATGACACGATCCAAAGGAAAAGCTGTCCTCAATGTTCGTTGTGTGAACCTAAGGGAACACTGGGCAGAAGGGCTTCTGCGCCATGAGATAGGTAACTTGATATCTTCACTTGATTGCAGATAGTCCAGTTGCTCACTTCTTTCCATGCCTAATCTTGTTTGATCTTTGAGCCTGTTGTGAAATCATTAAATTGTTTGCACACTTTCAGAGTTAAAGTAATTCTATTAACAAAGCTGGAATGATGTGAGAATGCCCAAAATCATGTGTAGAATTGAAGATAATTTCCCAATGTCTGCCGTTTTCCAGTTCTTGTTTTTTCTTTTGGCATTTCTAGATGAAAAAAAGTGAACAATATCAAAGGATATAAACCTTGAAAGATGAGATCTATGACTTTGGCATACATTCGCTCATAAACTGTATCACAGAGAAATACATCTTAATAATACATTTTTTTGTTGTCCCAGAAATGACAACCATACTTACATATATACCAACATCATCATTAAATCTTTTGACAGGAACACATTATTTGCGTAGTTGCAACACACGTTATCAGCCATGGCACAGTTGGCGTGTCCGGCGTGACTTAGGAATGGGACCCATCAACCCAACGGAAGAGGGTCTGGCTTCACTCCACAGTGTACTGTTCAGGTAATGATGAGGATGTAGTTCTTGAATATTAATGCTCACGCTGCGCGCGACGGCTTAAAGCCCGCTGTCCGGTCAGTGACCTTACTCACGGAGAATCTTATCTGTGGTCACTGACCCTTGCCGATGTACGATGCCACACTACCGCTGTCCAAGTGATTCGGTTTGTATTTGATCGATATGAAAACATTCGCTGCTGTGCCTTATCACGCTTGATAATGAATTAACCAGCAAAACCTTAGTCTGTCAGTCTCTAACCAATGATCTGACTTATGATACCAAACTGACAACTGTAGTTTTCATGAGAATGAAGCATGATAACCAGCCACGCCCTCCCAACTCTACACAAATGGTTTCATCCTGATTGACACATACTGATAAACCGATGTGGGCATTTGGGGCAAAGATCGTTTCAGAGCTTGTTTCTGATTGGTTCTTAGGTACAGACAACTCCAGATGGTGGTCAGCTTGTGAGAAAATGAGATAACCTTGCAAATTTGTTGAGCGACAGTTCGCATGTCGATGTTACATCTTTTGATAGTGTGGGGAGAGCCTTTGAAAGTTTAGTCTTTGTGATTCCAACCAGTGATTCACTGGTTAACATGTCCTTGCACAATGCCTTTGATTTAGAAGAGATACAGTGAACAATGAGACGGTGGTTACGTCTCAAAAAGGTCAGTGACCTGACGCGTGAAAATATGGCTTGCGCGTGGCGCGGTCAGCTTGACCATGCCATGTTGACCCGCTCGTGCGGAGTGAATGCTTGGGAAGTCGATATTGACTTTCGACACCCTGCGCAGCGTGAGGGTTAATGTCTCTATTGTCTGGTGAACTCAGTGATAGCTACAGTAGAAGCGAAGAGCACAGTTCACAGTACATGATCTGAATGATAGTATTGATGGTCCATAATGTATTGAAATGTTTCACAGTCAGCAGTTTGAAGCAGCATGGATCTCTCACAACAGCCATCATTGCTTTGCCCAGATACCTGGACATACACATACATATGATACATCAGTTTTCTATGATATTCATGATCATTTGTAAAACTTGATGGAACTACAGTAGAATGTACTTAATTCAAACTTTGATAATTCAAATTTTTTTTTAAATGGCAGTAACCTCAAAATCTGTTTTGTTTTCCTCCTTCTGTATCTGATCTCTATTTGAAATTTTTTTGATGATTCAAGTTCGATCCCCCAATTTCTGATATTTTGGCGGCTGAAAAATTCTGAATCTTTCGAACAACAAGATCGGGGACGTGAAAGAATAGTTTGAATGACAACTTTTAACCAGGATGTTGATATCTGGCTGAGACAGCTTTTCCATTTACTTGCCCAGCATTGAGAAGACACCCTGTATTTTAATTATTAAGAGAAATATTAATATTGACAATCCTCATCACTGTATTTTTACAACAGAGACAAACCATTCCTGTGGCGAGCAGCTTTGCTTTACTATACTACATATATGGCATCCAAGGTGTCCTTCAAGGATTTATTCAATGACCTTGGCAAATTTGTGCAGAGCCCAATAGTCAGGTGGGATTATTGCTTGCGGGCCAAAAGAGGACAGGTGGATACATCCAGGCCAGGTTTGTTAGCATGTTTTGTGCCTATGTTTAAGACAGGATTGTCATTAATTTTACAAACTCCTATGGTAAATTATTCAGAATTTCAGAATATGGCTTACCGCAATAAGGAATGGTACGTCCTAGCTACTCACCAGCTGATTTTGATCAGCCAGCTGCATGTGATTGAATGTTGACACCACAACATAATGTTTCAGTGAGACTCTGAGCACCAGCCAACTCATAGGATCTCATTGAAATTCAATGTTGTGATGAATCATCCAACTAGTGGGCTGATCAAAATCGGCTGATGTGCATTTGGGCTGAAAGTAGCCCAGTTAAACATGTTATGCAGCAAGAGTGCTGGCTCACTGATACATCATCAGAATACAGTAGGTATGCTGCATTCGCTCCTTTTTGCTGAGAGAGGGGTGAGGTGAGATTTGAAAGCTCCACAAATGTTTCTGTTCCGTTAAACTTTTGTAACTTTCATCAGGCATGATCCATTAAACAGTTTTTTCCTGTGTATTTCCCTCATTTCAGTGGGTATTTTCATCCTGAGTGCATGAAAAATTGATATGAAATCCTTTGATTCAGTTTGTCATAGATAAAACTGAGTGTATAGTTTTACATGTGTTTGTGATTCTTGCATGTAAGTGTGCCAAGTTATTTCATTATAAATACATATTCTCCATGTTGTTTTACAGGAAGCTTTTGTAAAGATCAGGTCTACTTGGAAGGAGTTCTACAACTTCTCAAACGAAGACGCGTATTAGATTTCCACATGTTGGTTCGACTGGGCAAGGTTTCATTTGAGGATGTTGACCGACTTTGTGTCACAGAGATTGCACAACTAGACAAGACCCGCATCCCATGGTTTATGAATGATCTCAATGTTTATCGTAAACAGCTTCAGCACATCACACAGACAAATGGCCTAACAGACAGTGTATTGAGCACAGTTGATTAACCAAAGATGGAAAGTCAGTTAATGCTAATTCTCAGGCATCAAAGTTCATCTAGCAGCTGAATAATAACTTGACCAATCACATCCATTCCAGATTATATGTTGAGGTTAGGAGTACATGGAAAACTAACAAATTCATAAACAGATTTGCAAATGGAAGAACATAGGCAGTCCCAGTTTTCAGGAAATATATATAAATGTTCATGTTGATATCCATCACTTCATTACTATTTGATGATGCTGCATTTTGTAGTTCTTATAATATTTTTGTATCTCGTAACAATGACATTTCTCTTCAAATGGATTTTATAAGTTAAAAGATGGAGTGATTAACCTACCAGAGCAAAGTATATAATTATATATATGTATGACAATGAGCAGGAAAGATGTCAGCTGTGTTCCTGCAGATGTAAGGCCTGTTTAGACATTTGCATTTTGGGCATTGAAGCTAAATTTTCTTTGGTGCCACTTTAAGACATGTAATACTAATGTAATGTCCATGTAATATCATCATTCTGCTTGAACTTGTATGTCCTCTCACGCTACATGAACATCTGAAACAAAAACAAAAAAATTTTGCCAGTGGTAACTAAAGAAGGTGTCTTTTCAGTTGTCCGTTATGTTTGGGCAAAGAAAAAATAGTCTGGCAAAATAAGGTGCTTGTATTTTTAAATCTACGATTAATATAACGCATCAGGTAAAAATACAACACTGCACTCTTAACCCTCGTCCCGCGTTGAGTGGACTCGTCCACGTAACGCCCCGTGCGGGGATAGCCAGCGGCCAGTCAGCCAATCGTTCACGTGTTGCCGATAACCTCGGCAGTCGGGTCAATCGGGTCCTTGTGAAAACCTGTATCGCGTTTACTTCAGGACACAATAACAACAATAGTGGTGGATAAATCGTAAGGGACCCCTATGATATTTGGATAAAGTACTTGTGATGATATGCAGTAGGTTTTATTGTGAAATGGAAGGCCCAAATCAAGAATTTTCTGCATTTACATGCCGTTTAACATACGTTTTATCATTTTCCCAAGACCTCTGCGCTTTTTCTGTCCCTAAGGCAGGCCATTCAGGTGAACAAATTATTTTTTAAGCCATTCGCTTAATTTACTAACCGCATGTATCGTGACATTGCCTTCTCCCTCCTCTACTATGTAAAGCGTCCACTTACTATAATGTTAGTTTTAGCGAGAGATTTGATTTCCAGTTCCAGGTCGTAGAGCACATACATGTACTGAAAAGCGGTTTAACCAAAGGAACACAATATCTCTCTAATTACCACATCAAATAAAGACAATAAAGTCTGTCATTTTCTCCCGGTTTTCCCTGATGAAAAACCTATTGACAGACAGACGCCCTTATGCAGCATGCTCTAATATTACATCGGAATTCATATTTACAGACGTAGAACGGCGTCTCAAATACGCACATGGCCCATTTCTTCTCATTTCACATGTAGACGACAACCAGCATCAAAGTAAAAGTTTCCCCAAGATTTTCCCCAGTTCAAACTTCAGACCGTCAGTACTATTACACGAGTATGACGAATAGTTGCAAATAGTTGCATCGTAATAAACGTAATCGGACAATACCATTTTGTTAGATATAGCAGGGGTGACAGGATAGATAAACACGCGAAAATAGTGTGAAAAAAAAAACGACAGCCTTGGCAACCGAATAAACAAAGCACGAGGCGCACCGTTGCTATACAAAAATGTGGCCTCCCGCAGGACCCGCAGTTAAGCGTGTCGGACAAAATAATTGCCTCGCGTGTTGCGCGGGGAGGCCAATAGGCCTCAGGATTAGGGTTAAGGAAATCAAATGACTGGTGAACTAGCTAAGAATCACAGTCTGAGGGCATGAGCAAAAACCATCAGTATTAGTTTACTTGTTGGCACATTTTAATTTTGCATTTATAAACATTTACAATCATAATTTTTTCTTTGCATATATATATTTTAAAATTTACAGTGTAAGCCAAGATTTTTCTTGGCCAGGACCAATATCTTTTATGGGTTTGCTTGAGCCACTGGTTGGCAGAGCCTGAGACTAAGCTTATGAAGTAGTATTCTTGCCAGATTTAGAGATGGTTGGGCCAATCAGTACATTTTTTTTTTTAAATGTCAAATTCATTGTTCTGAATTTCAGACCACCTCCCAGAATTTCATTATTCACTGATTTCAGTGAAACCCGGAGACTTACCAGAAAATGGAGATATGGATTAATGCATTTGAAGAAGATCATGTAATTTACATTTTGGGTAAGAAGATTTATGCATGGTGGTTTTGGCTGTTGTGCTTATAATGATCTCAGCTTTTTTTCTAAATTTGAATGGTCAGTATGCTGATATTTTTGGGCTGTTCAAATATGATATCACACTTTTTGGGGAGATTGTCAGACCCCCCCCCCCCCCCCCTCTCACACTTCTTCACATTTTTGCCAGACCCCCCCCCCCCTGTGATATCACACATTTGACAATATATAAGACATCATACGTTAAATGTTAGACTACTTCGAAATAGTAAAATGCATTGATAAATTAAAGATACAAAGGCATATTTGGCATAGAAATAGCTGAGACAATTTATTTAGAGACAATAGGCAAAAGCTGACAAAATACAAGAAATACAAAAAAATTATTCATCTAATACAAATGGCCCGCGCATGATTTCAACTATATTTAGTTGTAAAAGAAACTAAGAGTGCCAACACTTTTTTGGGCCTACCTACTACCTAGATATTTTGCTAGATCTATATCTTTAAAAACAAATTCCTTAAGAAATCACAACATACAACAGGATTTTGCCATAGTCTATAGGCCTATATAACTATAAGTATATGAACTCTCTAATTGCCTAGAGATTTGTGATAATCTGGAAGGAAAGATCTAGATCTAATCTAGACTTGTAGGCAATGGGGAGCATGGAATGTATTAAAGAAGAAAAAGAAATAGCTGTACTGTAGGTATTCAAATGGAAATTGACATACAACAACTACACAAATAACCTAGATTCTAGATATACTTACACGAGAGCAAATGAAAGTTAGTTTGAAATGTTTAAAAAATCTTTAGTTTTCAATCTATTTCTAATACACTGAAGTAGGCTAAAAGGTGTGATATCACTTTTCCATGAGACCCCCCCCCCCCTTCCTCACATTTTTGCCAGACCCCCCCCCCCCTCCAGGCGTGATATCATATTTGAACGGCCCCTTTGCTGATAGTGAGCCAGCCTTTCAACTGAGAATCAGTTGGATTGGAGGTACAATGTCTTAGGTTTACAACACAATTCTCAGATGAAAGGTCTGTATACAGCATTACTTTGTAGTTGTACAGCATTATTCTTGTTGAAAACGTTTGTTCTCCAATCCGTTGGGTGGTCGATTAAATTTGTCAGAAGTGTATAAATTGAAAACAGCTTCCATTACTTTGCTGCAAGCGGTCCACAAATACATGTATTTGAATTCAATCCACATTTCAGCACAATTATATCTCAGAAACATAGCGCACGAGGAACTGTGCTCTTTTTGGAATTCGAATCCACCAATGAGCGGTGCAAATTCAAACAAACTTCTCATTTGCCTGTCTATATTTGTCATCAGCAAAAGCTTTATTTTTGTTTCAGTAAGTAAATGGAACCATTAAATATGAAGGACAAAAAGAAAAAAAAACCAGACAAAATTTTGTGTCTGAGCTCTGGAGGGAGTGGATATAGATCATTTTCTAGTGTTCTGTCATATTTTGAGTGAACTGCCAGCAATAGGGAAATTCAAAATGTTTAAGAGTGATTTTGTCTAGCAACTAGACACATAAGTTATTGACCATTCGTGTATCTGTGACCCCTTGTATGTTGTACAATTTGTACATGTCTGTACATATGTATGTGTGTGTATGAGATGAGTATTTAAATAATTGGTCATGTATGAGATTAGTATTTATTGGTTGTATGATCATAGACAGGTATGTCTGTGAGCATATGAGTATTATGAAGCAGGCATGTTTATAATGGTATTTATGAGTGTTGATGAGAAAATGATTGCCTGGCTATATGTACATGTATAAAGTTGTGTTGTCATAAAGGCCTGTATAATGAATTTTGGAGTTTCGGTTGAAAGAGTTTAGACGCCTGTCGTCCACTTTGAGATGCACACACATGACTGTTTTCTTTATTTAATAAATTTTGTTAGCTCAATTTCACTTGTTTCCACTACACCATGCTGGCCAATTACAATCTAATACACTTGTGAGAAACCAGTTGTTAACCATCAAGTCAAGTTTTAATCAGATCTAGTCTTATTCTTAGCATTTGGCTTCATTCTGGTCATTAGATCAGTAGTCATACAGTCAAACAGTTTTATACACTAGTTATTGGTCTCTGCCGTCGTATTTAGAAGTTTCCTTGTTGAATAATAGCAAAGGGCAGCATTTTGTATAGGTTTACCACCAGGTGCATTTCATTCAGATTGTTTACTTTTGGAATTGTAAAGTCCTTGCACAGAGTTTTGAAGCTCTGAAGAACTAGGACAAGCATCCATCTTCAAACACATATTTAGCAGAATCTCAAGGGTGCCTGGCATCGGACATTTCCCAGCTCACACTAAGCCATACACACATTTTTCAATGCAGTTAGTCATGAGAACAGATTCCATTGGAGGGAACATATATTTATGTGCTTTTGTTTATGTTCTAGAGGTTTAAGGCCAGCTGGGACCACACATGAATGTTGACATGTCATATGGTAAAAAATAATGCTTGGAATAAAGACACAAAATGTAACACTGCTAGCAAAAGTGAAAAAAAAAGACTTGGTGTTGATTATTGTTACTTATATATGTATTACTATATGTCTGATTTTCATGGCCATGACTGAAGGAGTTCAATCTTTACTTGTTACATGTATTTTCTTAATCAGCATCTCTCAACCCCTTTGCTAGCGCATTCTTTGTGACACTCAACTGTGTTATAAGTCAGACAAAGCAGGAATTCATACATTATTTAAATTTTCTGTCCATATCTTACATTTTGGAACTTAAGTTTTTAGGAAAGTGTATATCGTCAGCTCAGTGCGAGAAGTGATTATCTCCTTATTTGTGAAGATGAAGATAATTACACTGATATACAGGTCTGATTAAGCCTCAGACCGTGCCTCATTTTGTTAGTTGCACTGAGCGTTAGTACATGCATATTATATATTAAACCATAGATGTCCTTTTTCATGGTGGATAACCTAGTAAAAGTGAACCAAAAACCGAGGCTTTTCTGGCATAAATGTATCTGTAGAGTGAAAGAAAGCACCATCAGTCTGACCGATCCTGATACAAATGCATATGTACAAGACTAATGCAGCCACATGATGCTAACTTTACTCACAGAGCATTCAAATGTCACAAAGAGTTTTTCGGTCATTAGTTGCTTGTCCTTGTGAAATTTGGGGAACTTAAGTTATTTTGTTCATACATGTACTAATCATATAGATGGCATAGTAACTGAGTCTCACCACAATTGTGGATAAATCATGCAATCAAGTCCTCACATATCTGCCATCATCACCCTGCCATGTCCCCACCATCTGGTAACTCAACCCATTGTCATTCCCACCATTATTATTGCTCCACATCGTCAGTCAAGCCACAACTACTGCCATCATCATTATCATGAAGCCACATCCTCGCCATCTAGCCACAATCACCATCGCCACATGTATCCACAACTCTGCACCATCATGAAGCCCGAGACCTTCACACCCACGCCTAATTAAATCTTCACCATCATTTGTGAGCCAAATCTCCACCCTCATTATCCACATGATCTCCACTCTCAAATCTCCATCATTATTTAGCCAAGTGTCCACACAGAACTCCACTCTCAAATCTCCATCATTTTTTAGCCAAATAAATGCAGTCACTATCCACATAGATCTCCACTTTCAATCTCCATCATCATTATTTAGCCAAATCTCAACACTCACTATCCACACAAAACTCCTCATATCTCCATCATCATTTTTTAGCTAAATAAATGCAGTCACTATTCACATAGATCTCCACTTTCAATCTCCATCATCATTATTTAGCCAAATCTCCACACTCATTATCCATACAGAACTCCACTCTCAAATCTCCATCATCATTTTTTAGTCAAATAAATGAAGAGTCACTATCCACGTTGATCTCCACTTTCAATCTCCATCATCATTTACTAAATCCCCACAGAACTCCACTCTCAAATCTCCATCATCATTTTTTTAGCCAAATAAATGCAGAGTCACTATCCACATAGATCTCCACTTTCAATCTCCATCATCATTATTTAGCCAAATCTCCACACTCATTATCCATACAGAACTCCACTCTCAAATCTCCATCATCATTTTTTAGTCAAATAAATGAAGAGTCACTATCCACGTAGATCTCCACTTTCAATCTCCATCATCATTATTTACTAAATCCCCACACTCATTATCCACACAGAACTCCACTCTCAAATCTCCATCATCATTTTTTTAGTCAAATAAATGCAGAGTCACTATCCACATAGATCTCCACTTTCAATCTCCATCATCATTATTTACCAAATCTCCACATTCATTATCCACACAGAACTCCACTCTCAAATCTCCGTCATCATTTTTTAGCCAAATAAATGCAGAGTCACTATCCACATCGATCTCCACTTTCAATCTCCATCATCATTATTTAGCCAAATCTCCACGCTCATTATCCACTTAGATTTCCAACATTGTTACTGAGCCAAATCTCTACATTCATTGTCCAAGTAGATCTTCACTTTCAAATCTTCATCATCGCTACTCAGCCTTTTCTCCACACTCACCATCCACTTGGATCTCCACTCTCATAATATATCTTTAGCATCAATATCTAAGCAAATCTCCACACTCATTATCAAGTTAGATCTCCACTATCATCATTTATCATTCTGTCAAATCTTCACATTGATAATCCACTTAAATCTCCACCACCATCATTTAGTCAAATCCCCACCACTTTCAGTTAGCAGATACTCCATTGCTATCACTAAGTACAATGTACCTGTAAGTCTACACCACACAAAAATGAACCACTGTCAGAAACCAAGACTAAATCTGTAGGTCAAGAGTAAGATCACATGATGACATAAAAGTAAAGAATAATTTATTCAAATAAGTAAACAATCTAATATTGATATATATGCAAAGACATATAATGCAAAAGGAAAAACATTGTGAACAATATAAATTTTAGATTTCAGAGCTGGGTTTCTTTGTTTTTCCCTGTCTTGGTAAAATGAGTGTTGTTGATTGAACAGAAGGGTACTCCAGCTTGCAAATGTTAAAACAAGGGGAGATAGGAAGAGGACGAGTGAAACATTACTGCAAAGCCCAGCAATAAGCAGGAAGATGTAAAATTCCTCTTCATCAACATTCCAATACTACTTAAGTTCCAAGTTAACCCTTTTTGTTGGTAGTGCTCAAATGATGATCAGCTGATGAGAGAAAGGCATCTGACCTTTACAGGCACTGAGAACAAGAGATTCAATGATTCGCGAACAGCTTTTCTCCATACCGCCCTTAAGCTGTACACAAGTATGTACAATACAATATTACATGAAAATGAAGATATGAGCTTGACACAGTGTATTGGTCAATGGCCATTGACCACACTCCTATCCAAAAATGGTTTAATTTTGGAAAATAAATGATTAAACAGAAAATGTGTGCACATTTAAGATAAGAGATAGCTTTTAAATTGTCCAGAGTAAAGTCTCTCCTTCATTCTTGAACTTGAAGTTTTCTAACACAATGAACTGGAGCAGACAAACTGCAATGTCCTTAGACCATGACTAACAGTAACATGCTAACACATGTAGGCAAACACAATAAAGAATAGGCAATAGTGATGTGTATAATTATATTTGTGTACATGCAGATGGTTGCAATCACTGAGTATCCATGAATATCTACCAGTGTCTCCCACCCAAAGTATACATCAGATCTTTATCAATCCAAACAATTGCTACACTGCACAGATTTGACCCCCCCCCCCCCCCACCCCCACCCAAGTTTAACAGTTAAGGGTAAAAGGATCACACATTTTTTTATTTCTGCACAGAAAGGGGGTGGGAATGAGAGGGGATTGGCACAACTGGTATACAGAGAACCTGGAAGACTAAAATATGAAAGACTGCAAAAATCTGAGATATATTGAGCTTTTTTATTTATTTTTTTAATCTTTCCCACAGTTCCATGTCAAATACAGCAGTCATATGTTCTGAGAAATTTCCAATAGTGGGTGATTTTCCGATTCTGACAAACAAAACACTGAAATGTATGAGTCAAGTTAAGTAACTGATGCAATTCAAGCGGACAAAAGCAATATTAAAGAAATCAATGATGATGTTGCAGATGAGATAATGTGGAAGATTTATAGAGCAGACAGAATCAAGAAAATTCCAGCTGGTCTGTTTCTTGGCTTGCCTTCCTCAGCTTTGCTCATCTTGTTGTATGACAATCAGAAGAAACTCCTTATCTGAAAAATGGAAGGTCAAGCACTTGACAAATAAAGCAAAGCAACTCACATTCATGCTGTAACAAGGGTCAGTAAATGGAGGTCTTCACTAATTATCTCCAGGCTAATATGTTCAATTAGTAGGGAGACACATGTTGAGAAAATGCGATAAAAATATTTAATATCCATTCAGGCCAACTTAACAGAATTTTCAGTTGTTGCAGCGTTTCATTTCCTATCAAATTCTCTCCGTTCTTGTAATCAATAAAAATATGCAATGCCTTCAATATAACTTGAAATAATATTGTCATGGTTTCAAACAGAATAACAACAACGTCTCTATTTATTTTAGTGTCAAGAAAAAAGATAACGATCTTGCTAAAGAAAAATATCACCTTTCACAAGCCATAAACTCACCTGGCGCGCACATGATCTCATTCTTGCGGGAGCGAATCCGTAAAAACTTCAGATCATTTGAAGGATCAATGTCCCTCACTGTACTACGTGCCTTAGCTGTCAAGCTATGGATGAGGCTAGCATACTGGACAGTCGTTGAGTTGTCCAGAGTGGTTTTGATGGGAATACCTATCATGGTGGCATGAAGAAGACAAAGAGCACAAAAGGGTAAATAATCTGCAGTTTGCCATTTGATGCACTGCACCTTCTATCAGAGCACTGAAGTTAATACCAGTCTAAAAGAGGGCATCTTTTCAGCATTATTCTTGAGATTCATAAAAGTGTTTTGTTTCACTGGCTGATCTCCTTTTGAAGCCTGCACCAAATTCCATGAGCTGAATTGTCAAGAGTACAGTACACAATTTCACTATTGATAATAAAATATGAGAGAGAAAATTTCTTATTTTGTCCATGTTGCGTATTTCCCTTCCACAAAATATTCATTATCTGACATACGTATAAAGAGAAATAAAGTCACTTTATCTACATTGGAAAGAATAGCAACGATTATTGATTCATAAAAATGTTAACTTGATGATTACCTTCACTGTTGACCACAATTGTTCCAGTCACACCTCGATGTGTCTGGATTCTCTTCAATGTTTCTTCTACTTCAGCAGCCTGCAAGATGAGCAGCAAATTGAAAAATCCACATACAATGGGTAAAGAAGTATGGAAATTTGGCCATTAACATCAAGTTGTAATTCATTCTTGAACTGAGACTCTCCACCTATAGGCAAAGCAACTCTTAAAAAATGAGGTGGCTTTTGAGGTCCTAGTTTGATTTTGATATATATTGACTCTTTCATGGTAGAGATCTGAAATTGTAGTAAATTATGCTTAAGGATCACAGCAAATGAAATTTAAGGTAATGTTGATCACACAATCATCCCAATTTAATTGATGATAAAAATACTTGGGACAGTTTAATCAACCAGCGACTGGCATATGAACACTACAATGAATTCATATTTTAGCACCATACGTATACAAATAAATAATACTCTTCTTTACAAAAATGAAACACTCTTCTTTAGAAAATTGCCATAATTTGCAACAAAAGATAACTCTATATTTGATCTCGTAATTTTTTTTCTTAATAGAGTAGGCCCAGATCTAGACTTAAAATGCTTAAGACCTTTTTAAATTTAATAAAGGTTTACACAAACTAATTCATGTGTCAGATTCCAGTTTAGAAGGAGTGTACAAATGCCAACTGTTTAAATAATACTCAAGATGAATCCAGCTGTATACATCTGTTTTGAGATGACTAAATCCTTGCCCTATTTAACATCTAACAACTACAATTTAAGTTCTAGCAAGGTTCAGTTAGCTAGTCGGGCACATTAGCCCATGACAGTGTTCCAAGACCACATCTACTCACAACATAAATAATCAAATTTTTTAGTTTCAATAGCTGTGAATTATTAAAATACTTAATGAGAGTGTGAAGGTCACTAAACAAGCAAACGAGTTGTTCTGCTCAGCCTGTCAAGGTGTGAACGAGAAATATATCTAACATGCAAGGCTTTTATCATTCATAATCACTGGTCTTCAGCTGTTTGTTGTGGTAAGTGGACATTTTTGTGAAAGGTCTATCCATCATTTGCCCAAGTGCTATTTAACACCAAGAAGATTGTCACATGATAACCTTCCCGAAATCAGAATGTTTATAGCAATGGAGCTAGATCTAGTATTATTTCAGTTTTTCAGAGGGAAATCAAAAATTAATTAGGAACGGGTCAGATTCCATTACAATTCTGGAACTGTGTAAATACAACACACTTTCCACTAGACTAAATCTATATTTTTTCCTAAATTAATGTGCACAGAATTCCTAAAACCGACCAATGCATACAGACCTTTAGAAATGGAGTTTCAGGTTTGGGTTTGGATTTAATTTTACTGGTGAGAATTGACCATACAGTCAAGATATTAAAAGAAGAGACTTTTTGGGAGGACTTCCGAATGCGTTCCATAGCTCGACAAGTGCATAGGCATTGTCAGATTGATATGTAATGACGTGAGGGTCTATTCAGTTCGTATCATCGAGGCAGTAGGCCGATGTTTGTCTGGGCAGTAGTCAGTACTATAAAGACCCTAATAAACGAACCTGTACGTTTATTTTTTTCCGCGATATTCGCGCACCTGCACGTACCTTATTCCGGCCTGCACGCTTATTAAAATCGGGGGTCTATCGATCGATAAAAAAAATAATATTTTTATTAAAATTGTAAACCGATGAGACAACTGACTGTCAGCTCAGCACTAGGCTAGAGACTAAGCGTAGTAGGCCTACTAGAGACGCTGCTTTATCGATCGATAGGCTATTTTTAGACCACTCACTGTTACTAGTACGCTAGCCTGCACTAACTGGGCTTGGCCACTTGGCTGACTGCATAGAGTGGCAGTGCTGGGCCAAGGTGAGCTAAGGCTGACGCCCTTGCTTTAGCTTTTGCTTTAGAGTTTAAAGTCCCGCTCAACACTATGAAGGTTACATTGGCCTTCCACCTAGGCACTGTGTGGAGAAGAATAATGGTCCCCACGAAAATGAGCCGCTTGAGATTCTCACCCGCGACCTCTTGGCTCGGCTATAAGCCAGGACGTCGGCAGTTCGCCGAAGCGACGTTTGCGCGTCTAGGCCTTGCGTTGTACGGTTCCTAGTACGCCTAATATCGATCGTTTTTTTCCGAGAAATGCAGCAACACTTGGCCGGGTTGTGTTGACACTTGGCCGTGTCGTGTGTTGTAACAAACATGGAGAAGAAACAAGAGAAGTATTCTCTCCACGAAAAGGCGCAATTGTTACTCTTAATAGAGAAACACAAAAAGGAATATGATAATGATATAGCATCTGCGAAATCAACATCATGCCAGAGGACATTGTGGAACAGTTGCCTGTACCTGAACTTGTGTCTGCTGGCACAAGGAAAATCTTTTATAAATTTCAGATTTAAGTTTTTGAACATGAAAGAAACAGGACAAGAGCCACTCTTACTTAGATCTATTAAATTGAAGAAATTTGATGAGTGTTTGTGTCCAGCTTTACTTGTAACCCTTGTTATTGCTCTGAGTCAGCTCTCTATAACATTATTAGAATTAGAGGGTGGAAATTTATGCAACGATTAGGGGCCTATAATCTTTGCCTGAATTTCCACCCTGCACGCTTATTCCAGCCTGCACTGTTATTAGTTTTGACAAAAATGTCCACCCTGCACTCTTATTCCAGTCTGCACCGTTATTAGGGACATTATTTTTACCGGATCAGGGAAAGCCGCCGGGGTAGCTATGTATTGTTTTCACTCGGGCTGTGGAATGCATTCGGAAGTCCTTCTGACTTTTTTTTTTATCTGAACTCTAGCCCTAGCCCAAGAAACTTTTCCTGACCCTAACCCTGTCCTCAACCCTATCACTGATTGCAATGAGTCTCACATTTAGTCACAAAGAGTGTGGGTTTGATTTTGAAACAGGTAAAATAATAAGATGGAGATATTGGAAGTGTAAACTAGAGTTGTATTCATGGGATATAACACTGTTATTAAACACCAAGCTATTAAGCTAACTGGGGGATCTAAATCTAGTCGACACTAGGGCAAGATGCGCAGACATGATCAGGCCAGATCGGATCCCAAAAGTAAAAGGCCCAGACCCACGTCTTTATTTCTCGAAGAGAGTAAGTACCATCGAAAAACTTCACATCTTTATACGTTCAGATGCCATAGCTCTAATGGTGAATGATATTTACACTATTTCAAAACCTGAAGCAGATTACCGCGACTGAAAAGACTTACCATAGTCAGATGTCTGTTATCACGGTTGCTAGGTTGGTGAAAAGAATGTTGGACTTCCGGATGACGTGCGCACAATCAAACTAGCACAATAAAAACATTGCTAAGGTAAAAGCAAACCAACTAGGCCCGAAGACCCTATGTCAGTAATATTAAATGAGCTTATCCTCTAGTAATAATGATTACATCATATCACCGTAAATATTGTGACTTTTTTTTTTTTTTTGGTCTTATTTAAGTAACCTGCTTCGCTTCGATTCTATACATTTCCTGTTGAAATCTTTTATTGTTCGATTTTTTTTTCACTTTAAAAAGGCGAAAGCCGAAAATTTTGTATATTTTCTGTCTTCTCTTTAGTTTGCTTTGTATCGTTTGGGTTTTATTTCTCACGCAGGGCTTCGCAACATACTACTTTTTCTTTTTGCCCAATTTTGACTTAGTAAACTTTGGGCAGGGTCGGATTTATAACCCTTTCCCCCTATCTATAATAATGAGTTTATTAGCTTCTTTGTGTAAACTGTTGAGTCGGCCATACCCATTGTTTTCTGGGCAAACTGACCTTCGCTGTAATCATACTTTGTAATTTGTCTTTCCTAAAAATCTACGTGGAAGTTATAATTATGCTTGTGTGTTAATTTACAAAAAGGGCACAGTGTATATACCTCAGGTAACCCATTTAACCTTTCAATTCATGTATAACTCGTTAGTTCCAGTTACATCGCAATAAACGGACTCCGATGTGTAAGTTTGGTGATTTGCTGTGTATTTTAATTTCTGTGTGAGGGGCCCACCCAAACCTGAAGTGCCCCCACCCCCAGGTCAAAATCCGGCCGTGACTTTAGGTGACACTACAGTCAATACAGGTGATGAAACTTGAAAAATAGTGTCTTATCTTTTCTAGATGAGTGGGTTTGCAGTTCTCTTGCATTTGTGTAGTACAGTATGAATAGATACAGTGAATTATGAGAGTTATTCACATTGATTATTCGTATTACATGTAATAGTAAATGTATTTGAAACGTCTGTTATACCTTTCACACTATCGGAGACTATCTAACTGCCCATCCTCCAATTATCAAGCAAGTGGGTCACACACAGCTGTCCTTTCACAGTAACACTACAAGGTGTCCATTACACCCCGTGCTTTCCTTTACAATATATTTGTTGAAAGAAAGCAACTTTTGTTGTACGTGTACGTGTGTGTGTCAGCTTATTTATTTTTCTGTTTGTTATTGTTGTTTCTGACAGGTCTCCTTGTCACTAAATTAAATTACCTGCACATGTTGCTTCCCTTCTGCAATGTGCCTGTCATCATTGTGAGATCGGCGCTTACTTGATGAATATGTTTCATTATTTAAAAGTGTGTTTAGGTCTTTATTTTAGGAGGTTTGTTGCTTTAAGCATTTACACCTCACTTTTCTTCATTTTATTCTTCTTGTTCTTGTTTCTGTATGTTTTTTTGTGGTAGGGATTTTTTTATTTTTTTTTAGAATTTTTGCTCAGGCTTTTAATTGTCAAGGTATCTTTAACGTGAATGCGGGCCCTCCAAGTTTTTCGTCCTTATCCAAAAAGACTAGGCACTTGATCCTACCTAACTACATGTACTATAGGATCAGGGACGGGAATTTTTCCCCTGCACCATCCGGGGATCGAACCCGGTACCTCCAGCATGAGAGGTGAGCACCTCGCCTCTAAACCACCATGTCCCCTTATTACCTAAAGCTTACCATGGTAGTAAATTTATTCTAATGCCGGTGCTGTACTTAGTCATTAGGTTACTCAATGGCGTGTTGTAATGCAATACATGTATTACACAGCTGAACTGGTCACTGCCCATAGCATTACTAGTACATGTACATATTTACATGGGGGTGACGTGGGGCAGTGGAACGGGTGAAGGTAAGCAGATCCATGGAGACGAACCATTATTAATAATAAGTATTATCAGTTTCATCAGACAGTGAAACAAACATTATTTCCTTTTTTTTTTTTTGTTTTGTCAAATCATTTCGTCTGCACCCCTTTTCCAGTGTCAAAGACCTCAACCGTTTTCTAAATCATCGTTTTGTTTTGGCTTCATGTATGAAAGTTTCTGTCAGGCAATGTCGAGCTTCTACTTTTGGACATATTATTATGTGTACATCTAAATTTGATTTTTATTATTATATATCATGGTGGCAATAGAGTTCCGTACATCCTGACCCACCCAGTCAAGTCAACCCTTTTCCTAAATCTATCTCTAATTGTTCTTATCCCTAAAGTAACACTACCCCTTATCATTTCAAGAAGAAAACAAAAAGGAAATCTGCAAAGAACTGTAAGACTTCAACGTGGTCAGGACATACAGAACTCTTTCCACAGGGTGTTGTTCAGGTCTACTAAACATTTTGAGCACCCACAGATCAAAGCAAAAGAAAGAAAAGCAAAGCAAATAAACAGCTGATGAGATGACTCAAAAAACTGAGAGAGAACAGGGCAGGCTGACCACCAGACCTAATCATAAACATGGTATTCAGCTCTATGGGAAAGGCAACAAATACATAAAAAGGCAACATGCACAAGTCACAGGCATGACTTTAGGGACCGACACACACCACATACAAACCAAGCGACTTGCACACAACAGACTGTGAACTATTTTTGTATTTAAAAACTATAAATAAATAACTTTAATGTAATGGAGAAACTTATGGGAATAAATGCAGTAATGATTGATGGTGAATGATGAACATCAGTCAGGACACACATGAACATAACATGTGGTCACAATTCCCTCAATGTAGTACATGTAATCGGTTTTGGCTACTTTTTAGGACAAGCAAAAAGTTTTATTTTAGCACACCTTGGTTTAGTTATGGTGAATTTTTAACGTTTGCTATTCTATTTTTCAGTTTATGGTTATACATGTATAACCCAGAACATTTGATGCAGCTTTGAATGCAGTTGAAATATAGAAAAGTACATTTTTCAAATTTTTGAGTTAGTATAGGAACAGTGACGATTTATGTCAACTTGATGGGATCACAGCAGTGCATGATGAGATCATAAAAAAACCAGGTTGACCTAATTTCACATGCATTTAATCGGATGTGTCATGATTCATTTTGTAACAATGTCATCTGAACTTTAATTTATCACATTCTTTTATTTTCAGGTTCACTGTGAATAAATCATGGATATCATTCATTATTTCGGATTAAATTAATCTGCCAGCAGATGAAGAAAAAGATGTAATTCCAATTCATTATTACTTGTTTCAACTTCAGGATTAGTCATGACAGGTTCCAAACAAAACTGCTCAACAGTTGAAAAAAGTGGGTTCAAATTCAGTGTTTTCTGTTTCAATTTTCCTATTAGCTAATATTGGTCCCTCACTCAATTCTAGCTGAAATGTCTGTCCTAGTTCTCGAAGAAACACACATGTCTGTTCTCCGATACATTAGAAATATATGAACATGCATAACAACAACACATCAAAATGAAAATGATGAATAAGACACGGTCTTAAAAATCATGGTTACAAGAGGTCACCTTATGATCAGTAAAAATAGAATGTCTGAATCACAGATACTTGTAAAAAGTCACATAATACGTGCACACAATATAATTCACATGTTACTGACCAGGAACACTGTCGTATGTCAAAATACTACATATATTTTTCAGGAGATGCAAAAAGCTCTTTTATTCCTTTTATTGTGAGTTTCTATAAGAAAAACTACACATTCCAGATTGAGTCCTACAAATAGGAAGCACTATTCTCCTGTAACTCTGCTGATTGTGGTCGGATTGACGAGGTCACATACTATACCATATCAGATTTTCAATTTTTAAAAAATTTGACATAAGAGTTTTCCTGGACAGCGACAATGAAGTCAAATGTCAAACAGTGTACTAGTTTCAATGAATCATTGAGACTGCATGCTGTATTGTTTATGTCTCACATTCAAAGTTGATTGTTTCCATGATTTGTATTTCACAACATGAATTCATCTGCCTGTCAAATGTTCTGAATTTGCTTTACGGTATCTACACTGCCACATTCCACTCAGAAACTTTTGAAGGCACAGTCTCCCTTTGGACTAAATTCTATAGAGGGTGATGGCCTGGTAATCAAATCTGATGGTATACTATAATTACACTGCTGACCATCTCACATAATCGCGTATCACCAATTGTCTCATGTTACAGGTGAGTATTGCAAAGTTTTGGTCACTTTTGTTTGGTTTGGGGATGTGACAGAAACTTCTGGACTTATAATTTCAAAACTGCTAAAGATATTGATACGTCAATTTGTGAGAATACAGATCTTAGCACGAGTAATGATATGGTAAATATTACTCAAAACCACCAAAAATCATAAATACATACACCCGTACGTGAGACATGTTGTCTCCTTTCATGATGCAATATTCAGCAATTGACAGCATATGACATAACATACTGGGACGATTGCACTGATGCCAACTTTGAAGCCCCCCCCCCCCCCCCCCTTTCAATTTGAAACATGATGTACAAGAATAATCTTTCTCCTCCCATAAAATCAAACACTGACAAAATCTTCAGCCACACTCATGCACAAAAGTACACAGTTATCAAATGAAATAAGTACAACAGTTCTTGCATACAATGTTAACAAAGAAGTTAATGTCACAATAAAGAAAAAAAATGTGGGAGGTTCGGGGAACCATGGACAAGGTCCTCAATTTGCAGTTCCATCAGTCTCAAGTTTTAGCTCAAGTGGCTAGTCTTCTGCTTTCCAGAATTATTTCTTCATTTCATTCCTTTTATTCAGTTCTTAAAATCCTGACAGAGAAATTGAATTCCCTGAAGTGAATTATGGATATCAGAATAAATAGAAATTATCAGGAAATTCTGGTAAACCCCGGATAAGCTGGTATGTCTGCTACTATGTATGACCAGGACAATCAGTAAAAATGAAAGCAAAAAATGGTTTTAAAGCTCTGACAATAAACATATTTGTTCTGTGGCTGATTATCATAGATTTGCTTGAGCTTGCAGTGGTGTTTCCACCTCGTCAGTTGGTTCAGATTCTGCAGAAAACGTCACATTTTTCACATGTGTTAGTCTGGTTGTTTTCAATGTGGATTTCTTCCCTGTGCTGCCCACACCATCTCCACCATTTAAGGCCACACTTGGAATGTAGGTGTCTTCCTCTGCCTCATCAAAGTCCAGAGTAAATTTAACCTGTTCTCTTGGTCCCTCATCCACTTCATCATCACTACTGGCCAAATTCAAATTTGGTGTCGCAATTTCATGAGCACTGAGTGACCGTAGCCGTCGGAGTCCAGCTTCATCATTACACATTTCTGCCTGAGATACGCAGGAGGCTCGTCTACGTAATGTAGACATGGCTAGATGGCGCTGCTCAAATTCATGGCTGATGTTTGGTTTTTCACCCCAGTCAACGGCATCACAAATCATGTGAACCATATGATTAAAGGCACGAGGACGATCAGCATACACATGGTGTCCTGCTCCACTGATGACCTAGTAAGATGAAAACCAAGTACAAAATTATTTGCTCATTCAAATACTCAGCAGATCAAGAAATCAATTCAGTCATGTTTTTTTTTCTTTACATCATATAGAGTTAAAATGCAAAACTGGTTCACAATAACAAGTGAAAGTGTGGAATTGTCAAACCTCCAATATTTTCTGTTTATTTTTACTTACCTGATCCAGTGGCCATTTGAATTTGAGCCTATCAGCCTGTTGGTATGGTACAGAATTTTAGGTTGTCAGCATTTTCATTTTGTCTCCTCATAAGGTATTCCCAGTAAGGTGGGTAATTGGTATTTTCAAAAAGTGTACCATTTTACAGTAAATGTATAAACTCGTATACGTACATGGACATCTACATAATTGTCATGCCTGTGGTTCTTGGTCTCATAACCAGGCTGAGAATCCACCCAAGATCTTGCTCCATAAATGAAAGTCACATCAAGGTTTTGATCCCATGCTGAAACCCGTTCCACAAGAGGTTTCTTAGCCCAGCCAAAGGGAATTGACACTCGACTGAAACCAATTTCCCCACTGTGAAGAAATTCACAACATGTTATATACGTAATGAATACAAAAGTTAAGGAAATCCCTTCCTCAGACACTGTACGTATTTATCACAAATATACTAAATGCAATACAGAATTCTTTTAAACTTTTTAACATACAACTAAATTGTGTCTCCTCCTTGCTAGGGTCTACACTATTGGTTACTTTTAACAAGCCTTACTTTCTGACTGTCATATGGGATCAGTTAATGGCAATTGTGCAATACAGCAGGCCATGTTGACTCCCATGAAAAAACACTGCTGAGCAAATATCCAACCTCTGTCTTAGAATTTCATTAATACTTGATTTGAAATATTGTTATTGTTCTCGCACATAAAAAAGCATTTATAACATTATACATATTAAATATGCATTAAAATCAGAACATGTTCAAAGTAGATGTTACACAGTGCAATCCTAATATCTCGACATCAGTGGGACCGTCTGACTTGCGTCGAGTAAAGCGGAAGTCGAAATAGCAGATTAGTGGGGGAAGAGGGAGGAAAGGGGGGGGATCAAACATCACCATTATAGGAAAAGTGTCCAATAAATAACGCAATTATGTCCCTTTTTCTTTTAATTATCGGCATATTGTCACCCATTCCCCCAAGATCATTGTTGTGTGGCAGCAGCTGCGTGGCAAAGATTTGCCGATATCGGCAAAATGCTGTAGCTATACATCAAATGCGCAGCGTTTTACTATTTCTTTTTATAACCTATACCTGTTTCTCAGAAGAAGTGATGATACCGATACACACAGTACGTGGCAGTTAACCAAGAGATCTAGGTCAGGGCCTGATGTCAACGGCGCACGAATGTTTTGTTGGAAAAAAAAAAAAATTTACTTTGTAGTACTCTGTACTTTTACTGCCGTGCGCTTATGCATGGCACTCCAAACTTGCACTACTGAAGCCAAGGGTCATCCTCTGTGTTAACACATCCCCTCTCCTACCCCTCCCCGCCAGCACCGCAAAAAGAAATAAAGAGGTCTCATATGCAGGGAGTTGTGTGGGCATTTTCCGTAACACAGTAATAGATTGAGTGCACTTGTTGTGCTCTGGTCGGGGAAAATGTGTCGTTATAAGATAAAAGAATGGAATAACATGTCGAGTTACCGGGAAATATTTAATAGCATTAAAGAAGGAAAAGGTTGGGACTTAAAAATTGTGTCGAGTTACCCAGAATGTCGACAAAAGTCATGTCGAGATAAATGGATTGGACTGTATAATATAACAGTAATGAACAGATGAGCATGTTTCAAAAGCAGCAAGGCAGTGAACAATTTATCCTACAGGTAAGAAATCTTGTTACTACTGCAACATGTTCAGGACATAAGTCATATTTAATAGATTTAATGTCTCTCAGAGATGGTTAAAAGTACTAACAACAATAATAACAATTATTGTAATAATAAAATAAATTTTTAAAACAGTAAAACTCTATACATTCATTGTTTGCATTGAAATTAAAGATGGCTTTATGAGCATCATGACAACTGTTGATCTGAGAAGTTCAGCCTATCTTAAAGTCATGAACTTCAATTAGCCTTGAAGAGTTGAAGCCATGAAAATGTAGTAAGCATTAAGCCATGAAATACAGAACTATGCCTAGCCTAGTATTTATATCTACAGTCTGCAGAGGTAAGTAAACGCAGAGACTTTGTAGAGGCTTACTTATATGTGTGGCTGCCTGACAAAATGAGGCGCATCTTGGCACTACCCGATTCGAGAAAATCATTAAAAGGCATCATAGGGTCACTTTTATCGATTTTGAGTTTTCATTATTTTTGATGTTTAACCTCTTTACTATTGTTGTTCCAAATGACAGTGCTCATTGAGAACGGTAAATGTCGCAAAACTGACTTTTAATTGAGTCACCATCAATAATATTGTATTTGTAAGCTGAAACTTTCAAAGTATTTTTCTCCAAACTAGGGTTGTGTCACTTCTTGTCTTTGAAAGGCCATAATTTAGATGATATTATCTTCTCAGGTAATTAAGTTACAGCAATAATTTTTGTACCGAATGAAAGGGCTTTGAATAACCTATTTGGTGATACCAGTATCTCCATACCACCAAAATGCGAGAAGTGCCTCATTTTGTCAGGTGGCTACACATATATATGTACATTATGTATATTTTTGACTAGACATGCTTAGGTAACAGAGGGTGTCATAAGTGCTAGAGAATGACAGTTGTATTCTAAGTGGCAGAGAGCATAGTCTGGCACAGAAAAGTACTAAAGTGCCAAGTGCAGATTATATACCAGGCAATGAAGACTAAAAATTATTGTAGTTTTTGTGTACATTAGTATCACAGAGTAGTACCGGTCATACATGTGATGCAGAATGAGGAAAAGGTTGTACACTTCACAAATAGTACGAAGTGTGGTGTGACACTACTGCAGATAGTATAGTTATAATGGAAAAAAAACAACAAAAAAAACAGTTGTAAGTTGTAAAGCCGCAAGCTCAAAACAAGCAATAGAGAAATGCTACAATAAATCACAAACAGAACAGAAATGAAAAGGAAAAAAAAAAAAATCAGTGTAATATACACGAGATTGTTGTCTTGCACAAATATGTTCAGTCTTAGAAAGTGAAACCTAGTGTGCTTATTTGAAACAGAAAGGGAGATTCAATGTATAGATTATACATAAAAGCAACTGAAAGTGGGGTTCAGAGTGGGTAAGTAGCAAGCAGTGAGACCCAGTGAATGTAAGTAACAACATGTCCAGGAATGCATTACTGCTGATATAGTCATTTATCCCATGTCTAAAAACATATCAGAACTCCTAAACAAGGTATCAGTTGTCCTCTGAGCACAGATGGTTTTGATTCTGTATTTCAGTGCTTGAAAATAAAACTACCAGTGAGATACCAAGAGTTTTTCCAGCTAACAAATGATGCTCATGTGGAAAGTAATGTTTTTGTCACATTTCAACTGAATATGTTCAAAAAGAAAACCATTCTGTTGGTCTGAAAATGAATGTAGGCTAACAAGGAAAAGTGGTATTAACAATAACTGAGCAGCACAAACTCAATGAATGGCACTTAAGAGGTTTTCTGAGTCACAATTCCAATCTGCAATCAGCTGAGTTATGTTCTAATCACGGTAAAAACTAATTTTCCCTTCACATTTTTTGTGTTGCTGATGACTGAAATTTTCACTGCAGTCTTGGATGTACTTACTTGTACTTTGTTTTTTCAAACATCACTTTTCTTGCTTTCATCTTTCTTGCCCATTATTTCAAGTGTGCACTCACAAGATGCAGAAAACTTACTTTTGGTAGACTCCATCTTGTATAATTCATAACATCAATTTCAACAATCAAGTAGCTATTGGTGAATACATTTTGTCAAACTGTGGACCATCGACTTTACATATGCCACTCACCCTAAGACACTAGTGTTTAGAGATCTTTGATACCTCCAATAACAAGTAGAGCTTGTAAGTATAGACAATGTTAAGAGAAAAAATTGCATATATCTATGAGGGCTCCGTTAGTTCATATGAATTGTTGGGCTTTGCAGTTTCACTCGCCAAATGAATATCTTTTTCTATGTTCTTTGCTGAGTTCAGCAAAGCCAGAGATATCTTAACTAACCTAGATCGCGCGCCTCCACTGGCTGGCCTCCCCAAATCCGTAACCCCTATGGGAAACGGCGGCCATATGTACAAGGTAGGCGGAAGTGACCTCTGTCGCACTCGGGTCTTATGATACATAGATGAAAACATACGCGGTGAATCTTCAAAACACGCAAGTTTTCGGTCTGTGGGACCTTATCAGGAAGAAAGAAAAGAAAGGAGACAAAAATATTTACAAACATCTGCACAGAACAAGGAAAATGAATAATAAAAGAAAGAAAAAGAAATGATTGGGATGATGTTATAATGGGTGATGAAGGAGGGGGTGGAAATGGGATGTGTTGGACTGATGATGGGAGTAACAGGTGAATGAAAGATGAAAGAATGGCTAAATGTTGAGAAAGAAATTAGTTTTCTGTTCAGCTGTGCATTTTATCTGTGGGATGCACAGTGGCCACCAAGACAATTAATTAATTAGTCTTGTGGGACACTGAGCGCTGGCTAACTGTCGGCCATGGATTGGCACGAATATCAATTGAGTATCAGGTGAGTCCGTTACAAATTCATCACTAACCAAGTTCTCCCTTGTCGATCTTTTGACATTCTTACCTCAAAATCATTCTCTTTAGAATGTCTTTAGTGAAGGCTGGAGTTTATATCAGAAATTACATTTCAGTTCAATTGTTCTGATTGTTTTATTTAAAAAAATGGCTTTGAAACGTCTGCTGTTGTACTTTTGCAAAGATGCACTGCGTAGGCTCAAAAAGTGAAGTTTGATTGAATAGTGGAATGCAAAACTTGTCGTAAACGGAGAAATTTTACAACTGAATTGCATTTAAATAATAATTATTTGATTTACACGACATAATTAACTGTTGTAAAGCGCTTAGAGCCTGGTTGTTAACGGGATGAAGTGCTAATATAAATGCTATGTATTATTATTATTACTTGTCGTGTGTGGTATATGTGGCAGAGTGGAATATATCTTGTAGAATAGCAATGAAATTATACTACTATATATTCACAGGGTGAGCAATAAACTGCTGTCCCCTTCTTAATTTTGATCAAGCGCATTGATTTTTCTTCTTCTGAATGACTGCCATAACTATTGGATAGAACTGCGTGAGTCAGAGGTCACCAAGAGTCAAATCTTCTCCATTGCCTACCCCTTCTTTTTCTTCTTCTTGTTCCTTTTTTTTCTTTGAACAAAGGCCGGGATTTCATTTTTTATGCCTACTAGATCTACTCGCGATCGCTTTTAGAGTTTTTTTGTTTTTTTTAGCTACCATTTACAGTTTATTTTGCCGAGACTGCAACTGTATCGTAACTTGTAACGCCAGCCAACATAGCGCGATATAACAAAATATGAACAGGTGTGGCCGCTGCCTGCCTCTCGCTCAGCCAGCGACCTGCCTTGAGAACATGGCAGCCGGTTTTACACACTGGTCACGCGAGCGGCGCATTGGGTGAGCGATCTAGGTTAGTTAAGATATCTCTGAGCAAAGCTGTCAAGAAGTGCAAAATTATCAATGTTCTGTCACAGCTCAAATCAAACTATAAAAATACTATAAATATTATGTGCAATGTCAGAAAACAGATACTGTCAACTAGCAAGCATGCAGGTGAAGTTAATACAAGCTAAATCTAGTGCCTACTCAACACTATATCAATCTTTCTACCTGGGAGTATCTGATGTATTACAGGCATAAAAGTACTCTGAAAAGGTGTAGTCAGAGAAGAAAGAGCTGTACTTGCGACCCAGGTCTCCACGCAAATAGCGAAATACAAAGGGACCTGCAAAAATGGAAAAGTTTTCAAATATCCATCATTTTTAATGCTAGGGAATCTTTATAAAATCAATCTGCATGGTTGATCCCCTGAGAGGATACAATATCCAGTAGATAGCATAGTGCGCTGCACATAGTCCTCCTTCTTCATCTGAGGCAACTCCTCTGGCTTATGAATCACCTGTTGTGGATCCTTGTCCAAATCTCCTTGCAACAAAAATACATTTAGACCTGCAAACACATTTGTTATGTTTAAGCATTCGGTTTAAGGGGAGATACAAACGATGTCTACCTCTGACAATGTAACATCCACAGTAAGCAGTAGTCCTGCATGGTGGAGTCGGGGAACATTCGTAGCTGGTCTCTCCTCAGTAACTTCTGACAGCGGGCATAGTTAGTTAGAGTCTCTGTGTTGCCACTCATCTTAGCCACAAACTTCTCTTTAATGTCTAACTTAAAGGTTCTAAATAAGGGTAAAGCTGTAGGGAAGGAGAACAGCAAAGGATATCAGGGCTCAGACTGATCAATTCTAACTTTAAATATTCTCAACCAGATCTTTGGTACTTTTTACCTGTCTCAGGACTTAATGGATGTATTCTATATTGAATACTTTCACACTGTATCCACTTTGGCCATGATTACAACTTGTCGCCGTCCTAGAAAACTCTTGTATGTCAAATTTCCCAAAAATTGGAAAATTGCTACATTAGCTTTTTACCTCACTGATCTAACTAGCTGGGTTACAAGACAAAAGCTGCTTCTTATTTCTCAGAATCAGTCTGGAATAAATAGTTCTTCTGTAAAACACACACAACCGGAATAAAACAGTTATTTGCTGCTCCTGAAAAATAGTGATTTTGACATATGAAAGTTTTCTTGGTAAGCGACTGTAAGTTTTGAGTCAAATTTATGCAACTCCTCATTCGATTCCCAGAGAAACTAAAGGCTGCATTTTCCTAGGTTGCTCTATACAAGTTACAACGCCTACTGAGAATTCAGAGATACAAAGCGCTGGCTTTGTGGTAAAGTGAAACATGTAGTGTGGGTGGCCAGGTACACTCTGGCATCATAATTGGAGAGATGACATAAACAATTTACAGAGTTAAGTTCACATGCCTTAGAAGTCTGTGGGGCGTATTTATCAATGATATTCAATGAGATCTTTCCAGCATTCGAAAAGCCTTGACTGCAAAACACAAACGAAGTGGCCCAAAAACATTTTTTTTTCTAAATATTCAATGCAAGTTCTTCCAATTTTGTTTATTCTTTTGCCAATCATTATAAAGGCACGAAAAAACTCCAGACCCCCACACCCCCAAATCACCTTCCATTCCCATAAAATTACTGCACGCAGAAGTCTAACTTACCTAAAGGCCCCAGGACTCTGATGGGTGTGAATACATTCATTTTAGCGTACAATTTGGACAAAAGGTAAAGTGGTTTGCTTCGCATAAATGGACGCATGTCTGCAGTGGCTGGACGCTGGGGGAAACCCCATGGATCTGCCAGTATGAGGTGTTTGACACGGGCTGGATATTTCAAGCAATACACTGAGCTGAGGTAACCACCATAGCTATGACCTGCAAGGAAACAACAATATTTAAACTCTCTGACAGTATCATTGTTGAAATATGATTCATTCCTACCATTAACTTCAAAGTGACTGTTTTGAGAGTCCAACCAAGACATTTCATGGCAGCATCAGTGAGTAACCCATGCAGACATGAGCTACATCTCTCTTCAACTGTCATTCTTATGAATGCTCATTTTATTCTTTATCAATATAAGTTTGACCTGAGCAATTTTCTGACCACTAAGTAACATGCATCAGAACTATCCGCATCCAGTGATATGTTCTCTTTGCTTTTCTCAGGTATGTTGAGATGTTGAGATCAAGAGAGAAGGTGGCTGTGCAACTAGTTAAACAAAAAATATTCCTACTCTGAAGAGTTGGTAAATAGAGGAGTTTCTGGATCCTGAAAATAGAATTGTTTGTCTCGATAAATCACAGGAATTCACAGAGGCTGCCTTCACTGCAATACCTGGAAGAATGTTATTACTAGTATGTACGTCCCCCAAGTTTTTTTTACCCTAGGGCAAGGACTATTATATGAGTAGTCCTTGCCCTAGGGGTACGTATTTTAAAGTCTTTTGTGACTCTAGAGCTAGACAGCTCCTCCTGAAATACTCTTAACAATAGCCTTAATTAATTATTCTTTCAGATTTTCTTTATTTTTTCCCTCCTGTTTTTGGGCTGAAAGGGTAGAGGGCAGGGATTCGATAATATTTAAGGTTGAGGATAAGGGCAGGGTTAGGGATAGGTACGTATGCGCCCCTAGCCCAAAGCGCTTGGGGTGCTTATATACTTATATAATAACAACAGCCTATCTGTAAATACAGGATCTCCAAAAATTGTTGTCTTGTGACTCAATAGTGTGAATTTGAACAGTTCGGGTCTCCAAATATGACTCCTTCCCTTGAAAAATATTCATCAAAATGGAAGATTTTTTTTCTTTACAAACAGTTAATTCCACTGCAACAATTTAGTACATGATCAGTATCTGTCTCACCTAGTAATATGACTTTATTAAGATTCATCCTCTGAAACCATTTTTCCAGCACCTGTGTATAGAACTCTTCAATGTCATCCACTGTTGTGTCCACCCACCAGCCATTTTCATACTTGACCCTCAGCTCTGGCCGACTACTAAGCCCAAAGCCTGGCAAGTCCAGCAGGATTACATCACGCTGCCAGACAGACAAAGCAAATGTAGGGGATAAAGTTTGCAGTTAAAAAAAAAAAAAAACAGAAGGAAGAAAAAAAAAGATAAATTTTCCAATGGAAGGAATAAATTCAATAAATGAAATCTACAGAACACACAAAGTGTAAGAGATAAATCTAAATGTGTTCAGTCATGGCATGGTGTTAGTCCAAACTTCATTTGCTGAGGTGTAACATTAAAAGCCATATCCTATGTCAGATGAGGTTAACTCTTTCCTGTGGTACAACGCACACTGCACTGGAGATGAGGTAGACGGAACAACGCAGCCTGCGTTGTGACAGCGTAAAGGTATTCCTTGACCACTGTAATGGAAAATTTTAACATCCCATGATGTTGAACAGTTGCTTGTTTTAGCGTGTCCAGCGATATCACATGTGCGGTAAGTGTTTAGTGTCACGAGCGAGTGAGCGGGGGTCAGTGAGTGCGGGGAAGGGAATTGAAGCGTACATGTTGTGAGTGAAGTTGAGGCGTAGTAGAGGCAAAATCTGAATAGTCAGATCACTGCAAGTTAAGAAGTCCAAGGAGACAGACGTGAGAAAGCACTCGGGAGATAGTGTGTTTTCCAGTGATGACTGGTAGGTTGAACTATGATTTATAATTATGATGATTGATGTACTATATTCTCCTATGACCATGATGTAAATAAGTTATATGTGAGGAATGTGAAAGTCATTGATTACTGTGTATAGAGATGTGCGCAATGAGCGATAGATGTAAGTTCGGATCATGGATTCGTAGCGAGTCTGAGTGCTGTGTGGTACGGTGGAGGTGTGTTACCGTAAGAGGTGTGGTGAGTGAAAGGTGGACTACTGTGTGTACGCTTGATGGTTCGTAATGAGTGGTGAAGTGGATAGTAATTGTATGGTGTTATAGAAATGTAATGTTATTCTTATAGGTGCCGGGGTCGGGCAGAGAAGCCACCCGCGGTGAGCGGACTTGTGCCGGGGTTGGGCCGAAGGCTACCCACAGGCCTGCCTGAGTGAAGCTGTCGCGCAGGACAGCGGGAGCACATGAGTCGTGGCAGTCTGGCCACAGACAGGGACGTTGTTATTGTCCTTGTTGCTATTAATATGTTAATGTGCTATTGAGATACTAATGTGCTATTGATATATTAATGTGCTATTAAGACATCCAGGGGAGATTGAGATACGGAGATTGGGTTGAGCAGGAACCAATAAGAGAGGCCAGCAAGTAATATATATATGGATGTGAGGCTGAGGCCAGAGCATAGTTAGAAAGTAACTATCAGGTTGTGGACCCGGAGAAGAATGAATGTGGGGAATACTGACCATTGAATGGTATTTGAATTGAGTTAATGTAATGTATGTAATTGCACAGATATCTTATCTTTATATATAATAAATGTGTGAGTCTGTTTGGTTGTTCTGTTAAGTGTTATACTTGTTCGTTCGTGATTGTTGTCCTGTCATAATTATTACATCTCCCAGTCTGGGATTTGTGACATTTAGTTTGGACAGCTGTTGTAAAGCAACGTGATCTTTGTTTACAAATGCACAGTACAGTATAGCATATAACCCCAGTGTCACAAGTGGAGTAAGCGCGATTAAAAGGATTGCTGTAAAGTGGGTATAGAGTTGTAAGATTAACTCACGGGATAGTTGAGGCAGACAGTTAACTTGAAAGCGTGCAATGACACGAGAAAAGTGTTGGAGTTATTGAGGTAGCGTCTGGGTAATGAAAAGTCACTGCAAGCTCAGAAGTTCAAGAGAACAGACGTGTGAGAGGCAGTCGGGAGTTTGATGTATTCCAGTGAAGACTGGTAGGTTGAATTATAAGGATTTGTAATTGTGATGATAAATCCACTATATTCTGATGATGATAATGATGCAAATAAGTTATATGCGAGGACTTAAGGAGTGTGCAAGTAATTCATTACTGTATAAATAGATGTGAACAATGAGCGAGATACGTATGTTAGGAGCATGGATTCTTAGCATAGTCAGAGTGCTGTGTAATACTGTGAGTGTGTGTTACAGTAGAGATGTGCGGCTGTGTAGTGTTTGCGTGAGTGTTGGCTGTGTGGTGGGTGAAATGTGGAATGTTGTGTGTACGCTTGATGGGTCGTAATGAGTGGTGAGTGTATAGTAAGTACATAGTATTATAGAGATGTGATGTTATTCTTTATAGGTGCCGGGTACAGGCTGTAAGCTGTAGCGGCCGTAACTGAAGTGACGGGTTCGGGCTGTGATGCCACCGTCAGGACCTAGAGGACATAGACAGGGCTGGGGATGTACGCCAGTATCTGGGTGCCTCCGCCAAGGGTAGCTGTGGCGTAAGGCCAACAGGCAGCACAGTATCCGTGGCAGTCTGATTTGGGGAATCGAGGCTGGCCATATTTATGAGATATATGTATTAAGATATTGTACTGCAAGGTAGTGCAGACATTGATGTTAGGCTGAGGCCAAAATTTCATATTTTAAAGAAGTGAATATACTGTCGTGGAACTGGAAGTGGAATGAATGATTGAGGGGAACGAGTACGGTATGGTATTTATTGGATTGTACTTATTAATGTTATAATAAATGTGTGAGCCTGCTTGACTGTTTTGTTAATTGCTATACTTGTTTGTTTGTGATTGTTCGGCTGTCATATTGAGGGCATCTCCCAATCTGGGATTTGTTACACCCAGGAAGTGCTCTGTCCAGACGTGGAATGCTGGCCCACAGGGAAAGAGTTAATGAGACCAACCCTGTCAAAACAATGTAAGAAGAAAGGGGGGAAAAAGCAGCTGCAAGAAAGAAGGTATAAGAATGTTAGAACAGAGAGAGATATATGCATGAGCATATCTTCTTAACAAGCTCAGAAAATCAATGCCTTAGGCAATGGTCTGAAATTTTGAGGCATAAGAAAAAAGGTACCACATTTTACTGACCTTCTCTGCCAGCGCATCAATGTTGTTCAGGAACATGTTACCGCCACCACCCATTCCATGTATGACCACCAAAGGCACGGTGTCATGAACATCACCTTCCACTGTGACAGTCCAGATTTTGTGGACTTCTTCACCCAAGGCCACCTCAACCATTTCCCCATGATTCTTGTGAGCAATTCCTGGGATGAACATGAGTGATATAATTAAGTCTATCTGAACTAATTTATTATTACCAAAAGCGCCCAGGTTTGTTAGATGATCAATAGCTCATTATTCCAGACATCACTTTGACTATACTTGTAATATAATATAATTCTGAAGCATGTCAGCAGCAGGCAGTTACTAATGTGACAAAGCTATGACATTATTGTGGACAATCACTGTCTTGCTCCAAACTGAACTTTGAGCAGCATTCATCAGTGCCCGTTATCATTCAGCTGTCCTTGCTCTAGTGCACTGTTTTTATGACATGTTTTACTAAGTTTTAGGATGCACATTATCTATACTATCAAGGAGCATTTTTTAAAATCAAGTATAATGGTTAGTCACTTCAAAATATGGGACAGTTTGACTGAACTATTACACATTTTTTTCTTAGCAAATGTTTGTATCTCTCTTTTATTTCAAAGTTCTGTTAGATGTGAAAGGATAAATTACTGAGAGTTTCAAGTTACAATCAATAATTATTATACCAAAAAATCCAGAGGAATCATTTCGGACATCATATTCTCATTTAACAGTCGGAATGTTTTTACAATGGATTTCAGTAAACAAATTAATACACAAGGTAAAAAAAATCTAAGCGTAAAATTCCATATTGACTCTATGCCAAAACTCCCATTTAGGAGAGCAGGGCAGTGTATTATGAATATCTGTTTAACTTACGTGTTCTTATCTTTTTGTCCAGATTCAAAAGCCAAGTTTTTGAAGATGGTGTCCATCGCAGTTTGAACCAAGAATGAAGCCTATTTGTTGAAAGAGGAAAACAAGTAACAAATCAAATGAAATCGAAGTTATTATCCTAGGTAGTATACAGTTGCAACAATTATCTTCATCACTACCATCACATATGCTCCTGTGGTGTCTACATGACTAACTGATATTTTGCAGAAAAACTTCTGAGATCTCTTGGACCAAAGATGCAACAGGAATTCCATTTTTAGGTGTACAGTAAAGATGTTACAAGGACGTGACTTTAGGTGCGTCCGTGGATGAGTGATCGTTAGTCCTCGCGACTTAGTCCTCTAGACAGATGGTTTTATTTATAATATAGTTATTGTGCAGCTTGAAGTGCCTGGCTAAAGCTATGTGCCTCCCAACAGGTATCAATCTTTGATGCCCATTCATATATAATACGGTAGTCTCTGTCTAAGAACTCGCCGCCTTAGAACCCGCTGTTGCCGCGAAACCGAATTTTTTCACTGTAATTTACTTGCGTAAGAACCCACTCTGAAACGAAAAATCCGCCCAAGAACCCGGTATTTGACAGAAAGACGAGCACACTTTTACGTAAAATGTCCTTACATTAAACGCAAAATTCTTTTTCAAGTAGACAGGATAGAACAAAGCCACACAGTACAGTGAAAGAGAACGGGTGGAGGGAAGTTGGGGGAGGCGAACCGTACAAAGGATGGAGCCCAGTTACGTCTTTCGTGTGCAAGCAGGCCACTCCTAGACTAAATTAGCATAGTCATCACCTAACATCTATTGTTGTCTGACTCAAGGGGCAGAATTTATGTACGTAATTGACCACGTGCTTGGTTTGCGCGGCACAATGTACTTAGGGCTGATTGTGGTTATTATACAGGGTATCACTGGCCATCGTTTTGTCTAAAATTGGCATCTGTGATTCACAACTTGGTTGTTCAGTTTGAATCATTCCATTCGTAACACATCACTGTAAGAAAAGAGTATTCTGCTAGCCATAAGTCGTAACTTTGACCATTCAACAAAAAAAAAATTAAAGAAAAAAATGTCCAACGCACAATTTTCATTATATGAGGTCACGACCCAGGTCCAAGCAATCAAGGGGGATAAGCCATGGACACGGGTGGTCATGGGTGGCATCCTTTGGCATCCGCCTAAGTGCCCGGTTCACCAAAGAACCCGCTTTTTCTGTCTCCCGTTGATCGGGTTCTTAGACGGAGACTACTGTATATATATCAGTTATCACTGCCTTACAACTGCAATCACTGTACTGAAATCACTTGGCATATATGATAACTTACAAGGGGAGGGGAGGTTGTCAAAATCATTTTCAGTACAGGCAAGCCATATAGGCCTATTCATTTTCCTGAACCATGTGAGACACAGGTGTACAGAGAACTTTAATAAGACTGAACTACTAGAACTGAAACTTTGAAAATATTACATTAAACATGAATAACATCTGCCCTGAAATTTGAGTGAAATTGAGAAAAAAATATGGAAGATAAGTCATTTTCTCACTTTTTGAGGTGAGTTTGTACGTTTGATAAAATTATGAGAATTCAGTTTAACTTAACTGCCTGTGGAGTCGGTGAATGCATTCTACCAGTTCAAGTTTAAAACACAATAATAACTGGCTTACCTACAGAAAATAAGTCAAGCAGTGCCAGTGTGTAGCAAATGTTCCAGAAATGAGAACAGTTTGGAGAAGAGTATGACTATGAGGCAGACAGGATGGAAGTACTGGAAGAAAATTATATGAACAAAGACCTAATGTTTATTTGCAACCTCCTATTCTCTAGGACTCAGCGAATCATAAAATGTAGTCATAAATACAGATAACATTGTCTTCCCTTTTATACTCAGTAATGAGGTTAGTCATTTAACTTCAATTTGTTTGACATGGGATCTGCTTCATAAGTAGACATTCTATTTCTAGAAATCCCTTCACTTTGGGTTGTATTGAATCTTGATTGAATATCGAGACATTCAAACCTAGATCAATTGGACTGACAAACCTCTGTGTAGTTCTGGTGGTTCCTTACTGGTTGACAAAAACCCTAAGCCTTATGATAATTGTTACTAGTCTAGTACTATGCTGTGTGTCAGGTCAGAAAAATCTGCTACTGGTAACATGTAATCCAGTACAACCTGTTTCATGAACTGGTACGCTAGCATGGTATCAGTGGGCGTGCACCTGTCGGTGCAAACGGCCAGGGCGGAGGAGGTTTCATCTAACCCAACGGCCACATGCTAGGACACAATGTGACCCTCAGTACTTGAGTCCTTCATATTGGCCCTCGGTAGCGGTGTGGTCATAGGCTTGTTTGCCTAAATCACAGACGAAGAATTGAGCAGCTTCGAAGCTGGCGGCAGCAGGCCAGAGGCTGATTGATAGGGCAGATGGCAATATACCGTCACTCTGGCCTGGATATCGTGACACAGAGCATCCACCAGTATTGGTGTTCTTTGGTTTGGGTCTTTCACCCTAGTCAGTTGGGACTGCGAGGCTGTGGAGTAGCCTACAGGCAGCCGGTCAGGCAATATGACTGTCCCTCTCCAGGCGAGAGAGTGAGTCTGATGTTTGCGCAGCTCTTTCTCACTAAAAACAAATTCTTTGCGCCAGTCTTAACACTCACCTCGTCTTCTTTCATCTTTGTCTCATCTTCTTTCCTCTCAAAATTCCAACGGCGATGGGCGAGTGCGGTGGCAGCAGGTTTGGATAGACTGGAAGCTGTTACACGTTGGTGGCTGTGGGCTATGGTCGCTTCATCGTCGATTGAAGTGGAGGCGTGGGGAGGCAGCACCCACAGTAGCTGAGCAGCCTTATTTAAGGATAGCACTGCTCACCTCAACTGAGGAAGGGGCTAGAAAAGGTGCCCTAAAGAAAGCCCACTTCACATCACCCTGACTGGTATACCGCGACCAGTGGGGATCCCTTTTTGCGGTCGAAACAAAAAGAAATTCAGCTTACTCAGGCTAGGAGCCTGGAATATACGCACACTACAGGACAACTCAAACAACCCGGAAAGACGCACTGCACTTATTGCCATTGAGCTCAGCAGGTACAACCTGGACATAGTGGCACTCAGTGAGACCAGACTCCCTGATAGTGGCCAACTCAAAGAGCTCAGTGGTGGATACACCTTCTTCTGGAAAGGCAAGGGTGCAGTTGAACCGAGACAGCATGGTGTTGAGTTTGCAATTAAAAATGACCTTGTCAGAAACTTGCAGTCCATGCCAATTGAAATAAATCACAGGCTAATGACACTCAGGATCCCAGCTGGGAAAAGCCAGTCAGCCACCCTCATTAGCGCATATGCGCCCACCATGACAAACCCAGATGAAGCCAAAGACAAGTTCTATTCTGATCTAGAATCTGTCATATGCTCTGTCCCGGCAGCTGATAAGCTGATTCTCTTGGGGGACTTCAATGCTAGGGTTGGCTCCGAAATCTCAGCGTGGCCAAATGTTTTGGGCCCTCATGGAGTTGGTTCATCCAATAACAATGGGTTGCGCTTACTTACTTTGTGCGCTGAATTTGGCCTGTTCATTACCAACACAAATTTTAGTCTCCCCGTGAGAAACAGAACGTCATGGATGCATCCCCGCTCAAAGCATTGGCATCTCATAGACTATGTCATTGTGAGGAAGACTGACAGAAAGGATGTCCTTGTAACAAAGGCGATGTGTGGTGCCGAGTGTGGAACTGACCACAGACTCATTGTTTGCAAGCTCAGACTAACATTGAGGTGCAATAGACGCCCTCAAGGAAAAGCGCCACCTAAACGCCTAAATGTTTCAAAACTCTGCTCAGCTGAGAAACAGAGCGAGCTCTCATCAGAACTCTCCTCAAAATTGGATTGCGTGACTTTTGACCCTGAGAACATTGAACAGAGCTGGACTGACCTAAAAACGACTGTACACTCTTGCGCCAGCAGCACAGTTGGTTTTCCTGTCCGCAAGCACCAGGACTGGTTCAATGATAATGATAATGAAATCAAAGTGCTCATCAAAGAAAAAAATAGTCTCATCCAAGCTCACTGCAGTGACCTCTCTTCCACAGCAAAAGCTGATGCACTGCGTGCATGTAAGGGTGTACTCCAGAAGAAGCTGAGGAAAATGAAAAATGACTGGCTTGAAGAGCGAGTAAGAGAAACTCAGAAATATGCCGACACAAACAACACTAGAAAGTTCTTTGAGAGCCTCCGAGCTGTGTTTGGACCATCCCGCTCTGGCACTACGCCACTTCTTGCGTCAGATGGTTCAACACGCATTGTTGAATTGAATGCCATAATTCAGCGTTGGGCAGAACATTTCGGAGGTGTGCTAAATCGGCCATCAAATATAAATACTGAGTCCATTGACCGCCTCCCTCAGGCTCCTATTAATGCAGCTCTTGCCAAGCCATTCACAGCAAATGAGACCCGGACTGCCACAAATCAGATGTCCTTTAACAAATCACCAGGCGTGGATTCAATTCCTGCTGAGGTGTATGCCTTCGGTGGAGAAAAGCTTATTGAAAGGTTGACCGAGTTGTTCAATCATATGTTGAAAGCAGGGAAGCTGCCACAGGACTTCAAAGATGCTTCAATCATCCATCTGTACAAAAACAAAGGGGACAGCCAAGTCTGTGACAACCATCGGGGAATCTCTCTACTTTCAATTGCTGGCAAAATATTGGCAAGAATGCTTCTGAATCGCCTTCTTGATCACCTCTCGTCAAATGACTTGCTTCCCGAGAGCCAATGTGGCTTTCGTAAAGAGAGGGGAACGGCGGATATGATTTTTGCTGCCAGACAGATTCAGGAAAAATGCATGGAACAAAATAAAGCGCTGTATATCACATTTGTTGACCTCACAAAAGCATTTGACACAGTGTGTCGTGAAGGCCTCTGGAAAATCTTGGCGAAGTTTGGGTGTCCACCCGAATTCATCACAATAGTGCGCCAGTTTCATGATGGCATGCAAGCTGCAGTCAAAAGCAACGGCAGTGTTTCAGAGCCCTTTGCTGTCACAAATGGGGTAAAACAGGGTTGTGTCTTAGCCCCAACTCTGTTCAGCATCATGTTCTCTGCAATGCTACAAGAAGCCTTTAGCTCTCCTCCTCAAGGGGTAAGCATCAAGTACCGAACTGATGGCAGTCTATTCAACCTCAGGAGACTTCAGACAAAAACCAAAACCAAAAGTACTCAAGTCTGTGACCTACTATTTGCTGATGATTGTGCACTTCTGGCACACGATGAGGATAGCATGCAAAACTGTGTTGATAAGTTCTCTAGTGCCTGTGACAACTTTGGCCTCACAATAAGCACAAAGAAGACCGAAGTGCTCCATCAGCCTACTCCAGACGACAAGTATCCTGTGACCCCAAATATCAAAGTCCATGACAGTCTTCTGAAGGTGTCGGAGAACTTCACCTATCTTGGCAGTACACTGTCTTCCGCGGCTCGTGTTGATACTGAAATTCTCTCAAGAATCAGCAAAGCCAGCTCTGCATTTGGCAGGCTTCGAAAGAGAGTGTGGGATGTTGCCGGCATTCGCACAGACGCTAAGCTGAAAGTGTACAATGCTGTGGTCCTTCCCACCCTACTCTATGGGGCTGAAACCTGGACAGTGTACCAATCGCATGCCAGAAAGCTAAATCACTTTCAATAGTTTCATCTGGCCTGCCTTAGAAAGATCCTAAGGATCAAATGGCAGGATAAAATTCCAGACACTGAGGTCCTCAATCGTGCCAAGGAATTGAGTATCTTCTGCCACCTGAAAAAAAATCAGCTACGTTGGGCAGGACATGTTGTCAGAATGCCCGACTCCAGACTCCCTAAGCAAATCTTCTTCTCTGAGCTCTCCAATGGAACGAGGAATGTTGGGGCCCCAAAGAGACGTTACAAAGACACTCTCAAGCAATCACTGAAGGCCTTTGCCATTGATGTGAGTGAGTGGGAAAAGCTCTCGCTTGATCGTGCAAATTGGAGGGCGGCCCTTACCAGAGGCAGCAAAGCATGGGAAGCTGACAGAGTCCAGCAGGCTATCAAAAAAAGAGAACGGCGCAATAAAAGGCCCAGTGGTACTGAACCAACGGAGCACTCTTGTCATTTATGCGGAAGGGTCTGCAGGGCAAAAATAGGACTTATCAGTCACATGAGAAGCCATAAGTCATGAAAGAACAGTCTTTCCATTCTGTCCTCTGTGTCCTTTAGTTCTCTTTATTGTCCATGTGTTGAAATTCTCAACAATTTCTGTTCTTTATTCCTCTGGTGTTGTTAAGGTCATCATCATACCTGATGGACGAACTATTATTATTAGTAGTACTATGCTATTGCTAGCCTTGAGAGATTTCTGTTCACTGTTATACTCAACCCAAAAATAAAAAAGTCAAAGGTCCTGGAAGCCGCCTATACGATCATAAATAACGTCACTTACAAGGAAGACATGATTGTGTTCAAAATTTGCTCCTCCAATTACTGACTCAGGAAAGAAACTGTTTTCACTGTCGTTGTTGAATGAATTTGAAGTTGTGAGTGAGTCAGCATAAAAGTTTTAAAACTGCCTGTCATACCTGGCATGGTGGACAGAAATTTCTGGGTCTAAATCTAAAACCATGAGAAATGTCATGCGTAGAACCAGAATGTCATCATGTGCACAATCGACACCCGATTGAACCTGTACACTTACACTACTTACAGTGCTTTAGTGACAGCAGCAAACACCCGCACAGGGAGAACAACAAAGAGATGAACGAAAGACATCCGTACAGGACAATTTATAAGTCCTTGTTTCACAACTGGTTTCACCTTACAGCGGCTTGAGCCGAAATTTCTACGACCCCCAACCCTCCATTGTAATTTATTGTTTACAAAATTATGTAAAAACGTGAACTGCAATAGAGTATAAAGTACAAACAATAACAATGTCTTTATTATAAACTAAAATAACGTAACTTTCTTATTTTTAATTTAATTTTCCCCAAATATTTTAATGTAATTTTCATCAACTCGAGTGCAACAACCAGATGCAGTAGTTTTTTTTGTTTTATTTTTGGTTACGATAATTAGGATCAAGTCCAACTTTTGAAAGTGATATGCCTATTTGGCTCCCAGTCAGCTGGCGTAATAGGCTTTCTATAGTTTTTACAAATATTTTCATGTAATAATTGGTGAGAAACAGACCCCATTTATTGAATAATTATATGGATATTGAGGAATTAATATTATCAGAGGCAGTTTTCTTCCCAAAATTAGATTATATAACATTATGCTGCGTCAACGAACATTTTTTTTTTTTTTGCATGGGAAAAGAAAAGTGAAATGTAACATTTGATGTTATTCACAACCGGGGGTATTATGAGTATCTCTATGTTCACAACACATATCTCACCGTAGTGACAGTGATAACTTTCCGAATCGAAAAAGACACTTTTTACTGAACTCTTCTAGAGAATTTACAAAATTGCACTACCTTTATTTTACTGACACTATCGAAGTTGTGGGTGAAACTGAGCCAAAAGCTGCAGAACATTTGAGATCAACGAACTGCTCATATTGACTGCTATGGAGATTCTCATCAGAATTATAACAATGACTGATGGATTAAAAAAATACAAATGTGTCCATTGTGAAGCACATTTTGCATTTAACATTAGTTTCAAAATAATAATTTATGATAAAGAGAGGCAGATGGAAGAGTTAATGTATGTTCATATCGTGAGATGTTTCTTTGCATTGTTCACTGCCTGTAGTATTTTTCATGAGAAAAAACACAACAGTGTTTTTAAAGGAAGAACTTTTGCACCAATTAATACACCAATTATTTCAAAACTTTCCAGGTGGCCTTGAAACATTTTGTCCTTATAACACAAGTTTGTTTTTCTCTGTGATGCATTGAGTTTTGAACATTTTTTTCTTTATCTCTGTAATGTACATTAAACTCTTTGCATACATTTTGAACGTTGCAGAAAAATGATGTCACAAAAATCATTGTTGAATACTCTTGGAAAAAATACTGCTGTACTGTTCAGCACCAGTGAAATATTTTTCACTTTGATAAATACATAAATTTCCAAATGGCACACATTAAAATGGAAAGTCATCTCAACATGTATGTGGTGAACATGTTACTCACCCAAAATAAAGATATAGTTGTAAATCTCCAGGAAATACCAAGATTCAGTTTTCTCTGAGAAAACCCAGTATCATGTCTTGTGCAAAATTTCAGAGACATAAGTCAAGAAATGAATGAATTATTCCTGAAAAAAGCGTTTTTTGTTCATGAAACAAACCTTTCAGGGCATCGCTGGCAGTTTTATTAATAAAGTAAAACTTCTGTAAATGGTTAGGCTGGTGGATACACTCTCTAGTATCTATGCAGTGTATATAAAATGTACTAAATGAAGGCCCACAGATGAGAGTTATTTTTGTTTCTGCAAAGCTTATTTTTTATGTTGAATTGAAATGCATTTATTTTATTGGCCTTTTTATCTGCCTGAAAGATAGTAATAATGATAGATGTAATAGTCATGTTAATTAGTACAACATGACGAAACTTACCCAAGATTTAAATGCCTCTCAATAATAATTATTATGACCAGCTGAGAAGATTTGGCTGGCCCTGATTCTTTAACTTGGTTTTCATCGGACATCGTGCTGTTATCTGGCAGGTGTTTCTAACCAAAGCAGGGTTAGCGTGTCATAGATCTCTGACCAATGAAATTGAGAGGTGAACTTCAGCCCTTGCAAGCAAGGCCATTTTCTCCATTATCCACGATCTCCATTTTGGCGGTAATAAATGGACCACTAAAGTGTTGATCAGATGCCATTAAATTATTTGTTATTGTAATTGCACTCTTTAGGTGTGATTAAGCGAATTGTTTTCATGTTTTTTAATGCCATAATAGAGAACCTAACGATATTTTATGTTAGAATTTAGTGAGTGAAGCTTGGCCATTACTTTACTGAAATCGAAAGCCAAATGTCACTTGAGCGAATCTTTTGCCAGCTTGTATTCTTATTGTAAGCCAAAACAAGGAGAAAAAAAATGAATTTCCATCCTGAATATTTCATTTACAATTGAAATTGTTTTACGTTACATAGTTTAGTCACATAAATTCTGTGAATGTCAGTGGGTTGGACTTTTGTTTTAGTAAATATGCATCAACACCCAGACACAGCTGAAAACACCATGACAATGTCAGTGGATTCAACATTGTCAACTTACACTATTACATTTTATGATTTGGGCCTATGTGTCCCCGGGGTCAATTGTGTTGATAATTTGATATAATTATTATGAATTATGCGCTGAGGAGTTGTGATACAAAGATTTCAACTTGTGATAACGACTCTCATATTATTATTATGCAAAAGATATAATATATGACTGGGATTATTTGATTTGGTGTCAGTGCAAAATATCATTATGTCACTGTCAGTTGTCATATTTTTTCTTTTTAAATTAATGCATATCTGCTGATTCTCTATAAATCATAAGAAAGCGTACAAAAAAACTACTCTTTGATCAAATTATTACAAACTATTGTTTGTAGGTATGAAGTTGTAACTGAGTTGTGTTTTTGTACGGTAAGAATCTGCACATTTTATGGAGGCGCAGGGCGACATAATTTCAATCATGCAGTATTAATAAGTTGCAAAAGAATGATAAATTACATTTCTCAATTTCATAAACTTTCTTCCCTCTCACCATTTAGTCTTTAATCTTTTTCAACTTTTTGCCAGTACTTCTGACTTCAAACATTTTTTGTATTAATATATATTTTTAATTTGCCAAGAATAATGTTCTTGATTTAGAACGAAAACACTGATACCAAAGACTAATCAATCATTATGCCAACTTTTTAAGTATGAGCTTATGATGCAGTCTGTAATCTTATCCTGCCAGCATTCCAAGTCAAAACGTAGATTTGTTTAAGAATTTGGCAAAGCTGGCAGGATTACCCGAGAGGTGGATTCCACCAAATCAGCACTATGATGCCGTTACCTGCGGATCTATGCAGGAACGATGTCATTTCTTTGTGCAAAAGTTATGGAATTCCCGGGATTGCTGGCTGGGTTACCTGTCCAATCAAAATGTTTGAAGTATCAGGCTTGATCTTGATTTATAAATTCTACTGAAAGGAGCCCAAAGTTTAATTTTCACATTAGTATTACAGGTTATATCATATTTGACTGATCATTTATTTCACAGGACCATTTGTCTCTCAAACCACTAAACCATGGCAGACCAGGAGGAGCCTGTGGATCAAGAGCCAAGTTCCGGTGTCAATGAGGAAAATGAGAATGAAAATGAAAACGAGAATGAAAATGAGAATGAAAACGAGAATGAAAATGAGAATGACAATGAAAATGACAACGCAAATGATGATGATGCCATAGACACAACAGCTGACTTCTTGAAAATTTTCCAGGGAAAGACAGAATTTGACAGCTGGGAAGAATTTAGCACTTTATTTGAAGAATTTCAGAAGGAGACTGGATCAGGTAGACTATTTTCACAATTAATTATGTTTGTGCAATGCCAGGTTTGTAACATCCTTTACTACATTAGTAAGGCACCAGGCTACCTCAGGATTATCTTATTATCCCACAAAAAAATTGCAAATTCAGGATGTACAGTTGAGCTTGCGAAACTCGAACACACCTAAGTCAAAATCACAGATCCCACGAACAAAGACTGAGGCCCCAAATTTATTTCTCAATATTCTTTGTAGTAAATGTAGTTATTTTTCGTGAACTCGAACTGTGACAAGGATTTGTCGAACCAGCTTTCCTGCTGCGAGTGTGATCCAACTGGCCAAGAAGTGGAAAAAACAAACGAATGCTAGAAACTTAGTCAAGCCATTCACTTAGCCGTAGTAGTCTAGTGTGGCACGATAGTGCTTCTAGCCGCCCGCCCCCCCCCCCCCCCCTCGATGAAAAAAAGATTAAAACACATGAGTTGACAGATTCAGGCAGGAAATAACCCTTTTTTTTCCTCCCGTGCTCATAAGGTAATAGAAAAGAAAGAAAGGAAGTGCTTCTGTACAATTAACGGTAGAAAGGCCAAATAGAGAAAAATGCTGAGTTATGTTCGCCTTTCACTACTTTCAGCTATATTTATTTTCTCTCTTCGGCTTGACTTGGAAACTGTCCATGCCAAAGCTCTTCCAGAAGAGAAAAAAAAATGTTTGGGCACAAGGTCACTTGCCACTGTGCGCATGCATTGTATCAACCTCCCTTACTGTTGCCAGGTTACCATGACTTTTGACGCATCCGTTTAATATTTGCTGCTCTTTCAACTGACCTTGGGGGGGGGGGAGTTAAAGGCGGTAATCCATGGTACATGTTGTCAACTGTATCATTTTCCTTGAATTACAACAATAGTACTTCATGATTAATGTTTCAGGTATTCCTCAAAATTCTGAAAACTCAAACTGGATGAAGCCACCCCGAAGAATTCAAGTTTTCCATGCTCGACTGTATAGTTAAAGCCCAAGAAATAGTAATATAAATATTTTGCAGTCTGAGGCAAACAAGAAATTCAGACATCTTTGTCCATGGAGCTTTCTGCATCCATGACTGAAAGCAGTTTATAATTAAGAATTTAATTATGAATTGTAAATATGAATTTGTAATTACTAAATGGATGCGAGAAAAGTTTCTGAAGTGAGCTATAAATCAAGCATAATTGCATAGTTGGGTTAAACGTTACCACATTTAATTACACTTTTATAGGAGTCATTTTTTGTGCAGATAAATTATAACCAGATTTATAATCTGACATTGACTGTGTCGAAACAGGACTTGTTAATTCACAAGTAATTATGTAAATTTTTATGTTCCCATAATCTCCACAGCCTTTAAGCCGAAATCGTCCACAAGTATTGAATATGCAAACGAGCGCAGAGTAAGGGACAAGATTGCTGACAAGTTTGTTTATCAGACAGTCAAGATGGTTTGCCAGCACTATGGGGTGCCAGTCAAGAGGGAGAGCAGCACACGTAAAGTGAAGAAGTAGGAAAATGCTAATGAAGTTCGTAAACTTTTGGTAGTGGAGTGTGAGTCCTAATGGCCAAGAGATACAGTTGATACTGATAATCAAACGCCAGCAGTAGAATTGTTTGAAAAGTAGATAAACATGCAAATTGAAAAACATCAATTGACTACACTCTATTCTTTCTTTATATTCGAACATGTAGTGTTTGTTGCGGTAGCTTTGGTCATCAAACTAAAGTTTGAAGTTGTGAGGGATTAGGGTGTTTTGTTTCTCTTCCTTGAATTTTGAATGCTTTTTGAAGAGTGACAAATGCTGTCCTGTTTGGATGCATGAGTGATTAAGTCAGTTATTTACTGGTTAGAATATTATATAATAATGCTATTATATATATATATGTTTATGGTGTTTTGAATGAGTGCATTGTGGTTTACAAGCTAGAGTATGGGAAAAAAAACAATAGTGGGGAAGCACTTTCTGAGCTGTATGATCTTTGATTGCTATACATGTTGTCTCTTCTTGAAGCCAATCACTTAGTATTAATACTATTATTGTCGTTCACTCCACAGGTACATTGGGCTAGGTTGTGAGGCCATGGTTCACTTGCGATACAAAGGTGGCAGCCTCAATATTGTCAGTTGTAACCTGGAACACAGAAATCACAAACTTTTCTCTGGCAATGAGATTATCAGGTATTACCTAGGATTCACATAAAAGTTGGCAAAGGTTTATGTAACATTTCATCACATTTTGTCGACATCTTAGAAATGTCCATCATGTAAAGTTTATACAGGGAAGCCCTACTTAATGCACACAGTTTAGCTGAACTTGTTGCCCATGCTGTCTGAAAGTTTCATGTCTGCAAACCCAATATTGGATGTATACAGTGACTCTTGATCAGGGGTCATCATTCTTGTTTTGAAATTTTCTTCCTGGACAGCGAATCCACATGACCTGTTGACAAGTATGAGAATATCTAATAAACCAGATATAACAAAAAGCATGGAAATAACAACAGTGAAGTTTGTGCTTCCTTGACCGTGACTGAATTTTCATACTTTTAAAATCTTTAAAAATGGTGTTGCTTGAAAAATAAATGATGATGTGCATGTCAGTGAAGGGTTTTCCTCAACATCAGGAATCATGTTCAAAAAAAAAAAAAAGAAAGAAAGAAAGAAATTCAGAAAAAAATCGTCTACGCAGACGCTACCACTCGAAATTAGGGTCAGCCCATTGAAAACTGGTCCTTCTAGTGCGCCACAGTTGGCAGCAGCATTGTAAGTATAAAATGTCTATGAATATGGTTGTTCAACATTGGGAGTGTATATTCGCAAGGCTTGGTGCACCAACACTGAGTCTTGTGAGGAAAGTTAAATAAACTGCAACTATTGCGGTGACTGCAGTCAGGGAGTCAACAGTTGCCACTAATGTAACAAATGCACAGTGCTGTTTGCTGATCCACGAATGAATGTGATGGTAAGGTGTGAAGAGGTGGCAAGGTAATGCTGCTCATAAAGAAATTGTTTTAAAAAGGGATTGGAAAAACAGTGGCAGGTCTGCCAACCATTCCTTGTTTTAGAGTGTTTGAGAAAAACTTGAGAAGTCATTTTTTCTTTTTTTTTCAAAAAAAAAAGAAGTTCCTAACAGGTTTGAGAACATATAATTGGTGAAAGACCAAATTCCCGAGAAAACGCCTCCAAACTACGAAAAGGCATTTTCTGTGGAAATTTGGGATTTACTTATAATATGAAAGATTCGCCATTTGTCTGCATTCTCTGAAAATATTGTGCTTGAAATTGTGTTACAAATATTTTATTTTGATTTTTTAAAGAGGTATGTATTTCACCTTTAGCCCTGTTTGGTCAGATTCAATCACCTTTCTCTAGTAAAGTGTAAGACAGTGGTGGCAGTATGCACATGATAAACAGTATAACACAGTAGATATGTGAAGTGTATTACAGCATTTTGTATATTTGTGCTTTTCTTTCCATGGAAATTATAATATTAACAACCTGTCACTTTTTTTTAGTGTTGAGGTGGTCATTGAATTGGCAGGTCTGCACTTGTATAGTACTGCCACTCAGCGATTGGTAAGTTTTAATGTATCATTCAGAAGTTTATAAACTGTTCTATTTCCACATTTGTACCAGGAGTGTGAGGTCTTTCTCTTTCACTGATGATGTTGACTTCCTTATGGCAAAAGTGGTGATGGAACACAACCCATTTTCTACATGGAATTCAGAGAAAGAATGGATAGCATTAGTGGAGGATCTGCAAAGTCGAGATCAGCGTATGAAGACAGTCACCATTCGTGCAGTCAAGAAACGAATTCGGTTTTTGATTGACAGATACATGGCTAACAGCAATGGAAAGTAAGTAATTCAGTTTGTGCACAAGGGAACTGTTAATAAAGGATTAATCAAGGGATCTTACAGCATAAATTACAGTACATGAAGTCTGAATGATGGTTGTAATATTTTGTTCGTCATCCCTCACACCAGAGCCCCATGCAATATTGAAAGGCTTCGCTTTCTCGACCCTGAAGAAGTGAATGCATTGTTAAGATTTATCGTTTTTGTTCTTTTAAGACATCGATGTCTTTGCTGAAAACATGTTTGCATTGTCTCCATAATGTGACATTCCTACTTTACGAAGGATACCCTTGCAATGCAGATCCTGCAAAAATTTGTAGAAGTCATGAAACTTCTCCCAGTGATGTGAAATAAATACTGGTTTTATATCAATTATTAATTTATAAAGCACTTGCAGTTCTGTGAAACTCTTAGAATCTTTTCCATCCAGTAAATTGTTCATTCATTATCCAAAATAATTATGTGAAAGTGGAAAAGGGAAAAAACTGTAGTATGCTTTTAAAAGATGGACTTCGATCAGCGCAGAAAGTATTCCATGTCTCATTTTAAATAATAATGTGGAAGTGCTAGATGGGCATGAGCATGTCATTCTCAATCCTTTTTCCTTAATAATACACTGGTTGTTTTTTGCCTTGGCATCATTTTGTCATTTTTCTTATAAGCCAAGGCATTTTCAGTTGTTGTTTTTTTCTGGGACAAAGTTGGATAATGATAAAATGTAAATTGCTAATTAGTTACATTATGGTATTATGGCTGGATTAGTTATAAAATACTTTTCATGAAAAGCAAATGACATACATGGTATAAGCAGCTAGTAATTTGCAAACTGTGGCAGTTTTTGCTGCCATAGCAAAATTATGTAAATTTATTGTCATCTCATTTCTGCTTGAGTTTTCCTCATCTAAATGACCTTTGCACTCACATTTTTATGAGTTCATTCATGCCTCAAAATTGTCTGCTCCACATTTTCCCACTTTCCAAAATTCTACCGTGTTGCAATATCTTATGTTATATTATTATACCCACTGTAGTACTCAGGTTATGTTCTGCAGATGTATGGATTGTACATTGGGGGATGGTGTGAGGGGGATGGGGTTCTATCTTCATTAAATGTTAAATGGTTTTTTTTTTTCCAAAACAAATGCTGTTTCTCTGACTTTGCTAGCAATATTGTCAGACAAGGGGTATGGGTATTGGTGGACATTTGCATACAAGGATGTCACACTCTATTTCAGGCCTCCCCTGCCAGATGATGAAATGGGAATTATCCTGTATGAGTTAGCCAAAGCCAAACAAGATGCCATTGATAATGTCCCAAAACAGCCAACCAAGAAAAGAGGTAGAGGGAGACCTAGGAAAAAAGAACGTATAGTTCCAGAAACAGATGATGATGATGATGACATGGTGGATGAAACACATCTGGATTTTGATGATTCACCAAATTTCTCACCAGGTTTGTTGACTATATTGTGTTATTATGTACACACACAAAAATTGTAGCTCTCTTATGATATTTGATTATGAAATGTTGGACCTATTCAGTTAGTGATGGAAAATTTATCCGCAGTTTTTTTTGGTTTTTCTTTCATTTATGCCTATGATGGTGAATACCTCATTTGTGACTTCCAGTGCAAGGAAAAGACACAGAAGCTAGGAGTCAGTGCATTCTATACCAACAACAACTCATTCTTGATATTTGTCATTTATTGTTGTCAAACGGGAGGTCGTGCAGCTTTATTATCAGTGAGACTGAAAGTAGGATGGTTTGCAAGAACCCAGTCTGTATACAAGCCGAAGGTGTTTCTTTCTCAGTTTTCTTGTCAGTTTGTAAACCTCTGATAAAAAGGTTCAGATAGGTTTATATATGATAATATTCATATATGAATTTAAATTTTTGTGTGGATGTTCTTGGAAGGTGTATGGTTGGATAGTGCTCACTTATAACATAACATGGTTGTTGAGGCTTTGCAGCTGGAGATGGTTTCAACTTCCAGACAAGATATGCTTCCAATATCACAAGATATCTATGTCAGGCCAGAGTTTTCTGCTATTGTATAACAGTACACAATACAGCCTGCTACTGTCACCCCCACTGTCTTGTGGGTCATCTCGGGAGAGAGGAAGACTAGGGGAAGGTAACCCTGAATACAAATACCACACTGCCTTGTGTGTTGCTATGATAGCAAAGGCTATGGGAGTAAACCCAGACAGAAAATCAGGAGTGGAGACCCGAAGGTGGTTGTCAGGGAGAACTGCATCAAACTGGCTTCCAGCATCTCCTGCAGCCGGACTAGTTCCAAATGTATTGACCTGGTCACTCCCTTGGGTTTAACTAGAATGGCAGAGAGAGGGGTGGTGCCTCTGGGCAAAGCACCATCTCTTAAAAATAGCCCAGGCAAGGCAGCAAAACGAGGAGGCGTTTGCTCGGGCTTGGCAAGCGTCTGTCTCTCCTCTATAAGCCCACCCATTTCCGATTTGGAGAGGACACTCCAGCCATCCGTTACGGATGGGCACAACACGGGAGGTGGCAGTTACCGGTGATAAGCTCAATCCATTTGGCGTACGGATGAGCGCCAGGGGTCCCCTCTGTCGGTGGGAGCGGCTTTTCAGCTGCATTGATCAACTACCGCCCGCCGTAACCTGGGCAGCCCCCAGGCAGTTGGGTGTTGTTCCGCCACGTCAGCCTGCTTCATAAGGTGGTTGGAGCTAGACCAAAAGTCAAAAAGCTGACGTAAAGTGTGCACCTGGCAAAAACAGAAAAATACTAAAACTTGGTACCTGGAACGTCAGAACAATGCGCCCAGGCTTGCAACAGCAAGATCTCACTGATATTGACTCCATCAGGAAATCCCAAATTATTGATCGAGAACTTCAGCTACTAAACATCGACATCGCTGCCCTTCAAGAAACTCGACTTCCCGAGTCCGGGTCAGTCAAAGAAGAAAACTACACCTTCTTCTGGCAGGGCCTTAACAGCGAACAGCCGAGAATCCACGGCGTGGGCTTCGCCGTAAAAAACTCCCTTATCAATTCGATCGCAACTCCAATTGGAGTGTCAGAACGCATCATGACACTCAGACTGAACACCCGGTCTGGTTTTACCAACATTATCTGTGTCTATGCCCCAACACTTACCTCCTCTGACGAAACCAAAGACATTTTCTACGAGGCATTGCAGAGGACTCTCCACAACATCCCTCTCACCGAAGGCCTGCTAATTCTGGGTGACTTTAACGCTCGAGTGGGAGCAGATCACTCCGCATGGCCAAAGTGCATTGGGCACTTCGGCATTGGCAACATCAACGAAATCGGGCAGCGCCTTCTGGAGCTATGCTCCGTAAACTCATTATGTGTTACAAACACGTACTTTGACCTTAAGAGATGCCAAAGAACATCATGGCGCCATCCCAGGTCTGGCCATTGGCATCAATTAGATCTTATTCTCTCAAGGAGGAAGAGTTTAGGCTGTATAAAAATAACTCGTTCCCTCCACAGTGCTGACTGTGACACCGACCATGCACTGGTAGTCAGCAAAATCAAAATTTCGGCCAAGAAAATATACAGATCAAAAGCCCCTTCAATCCCTAAGATCAATGTAACAGCAATCAGAGATGAATCAAATAGAAAGTCATTTGAAAAGTTATTTGCTGAAAGCATGGGTAATGTCACCCAATGTGACTCGGTAGATGAAACATGGAACACTCTCAGTTCAAAAATTCATGACTGTGCCATCAAGTCTTTTGGACAGCATAAAGTTTCAAACAACGACTGGGTAGCCCAGAACAGCGAAATTCTCCTACCTCTCATTGAGCAAAAGAAATCTGCTTTCAATGAGTATAACAAAAATTGCAATCAGAGTACAAAAACTTGTTTGAAAAATGCAAAAGCTAAACTTCAGCTGGAGGTAAGACGTTGCGCCAACAAATACTGGACAGACTTGTGTAACAGCATACAAGAGGCAAATGAAAAGGGAGATATGAAAACCGCCTTTAGCCAGATGAAAGTAGCTCTTGGGCCAATCATCACCAAAAGCGCCCCACTTAAGTCTGTAAATGGTGAACCCATCACAGATAAAAATGAACAACTGAATAGGTGGGTAGAGCATTACTCTCTGTTGTATTCAACTGAGAAAAATATTCCACCAGATTTTGAGGAACACCTCCAAAAACTGCCAATAATGGCCGAACTTGACGCTGAACCTTCCTTAGTCGAGCTTTCCAATGCAATCGACCACCTGTCTGCTGGAAAAGCCACAGGAAGTGACAACATTCCTGCAGAGGTATTAAAAGACCTAAAAGGCCCACTATTACCACACCTGTATAATCTGTTACTGCAGTGTTGGAAAGAAGGCGTGATACCACATGATATGAGAGACGCCAAAATTGTCACACTTTACAAGAACAAAGGAGACAAAGGCGACTGCAACAACTATCGAGGCATATCCCTCCTCAGCATTACTGGAAAGGCTTTTGCTCGCGTCATCCTCTGCCGCCTTCAACAACTGGCGGAAAAAGTCTTACCAGAAACACAATGTGGCTTTCGAAGCAAACGATCAACTATTGACATGATATTTGCACTTCGGCAAATCCAAGAAAAATGTAAAGAACAAAACAGGCCGCTTATAACATGCTTTGTGGACCTAACAAAGGCTTTCGACACCGTAAGCCGATCTGGCCTGTATGCAGTCCTTAAATCCATAGGCTGTCCACCAACATTGCTAAAACTTATTGCATCCTTCCACACTGACATGAGGGCATGTGTCAACTTTGAGGGCTGCACATCCAATTCATTTGCTGTAAACAGCGGTGTGAAGCAGGGATGTGTTCTTGCTCCTACCTTATTTGGTATATATTTTGCAGCCCTACTCAAGAATGCCTTTGGTCAATGTTCAGGTGGAGTACTTATTAACACCAGAGTGGACGGCTCCATTTTTAATGTTGCCAGACTAAAAGCAAAATCTCGTACAGAGCATATTATGTTACAAGAGCTCCTCTTCGCAGATGATGCTGCAATCGTGGCCCACGATGAAACCACGCTCCAGGCTCTCATCAATAGCCTTGCCAAAGCCTGTGACAAATTCATGCTAAAGATCAGTGTTTCAAAAACTGTAGTTTTGACACAAGGCTTGAGAAACCCCAACCCAATCATGCTGAATGGCTCTCCTCTGGAGCAAGTGGGAAAATTCTGCTACCTAGGCTCAACCATCAGTGGTAGCACAGACATAACAACTGAAATAAATGCCAGAATAGGAAAGGCGGCCACAGCTTTTGGCAAACTCTCAAAAAGGGTGTGGAACAATAGCAAGCTGACCATCAAAACAAAGGTACTCGTGTACCAAACTTGCGTCCTAAGCACCCTGCTGTATGGCTCAGAGACATGGACCACCTACTCCAAACATGAAAGATCCCTCAACTCCTTCCACCTGCGCTGCCTACGCAAAATTCTCAAGATCAAGTGGCAAGACAGGATCTCAAATATCGAAGTTCTGAGCCGAGCCAACATTCCATCAACTCAGGCTCTCCTAGGCAAAAAAAGACTGCGGTGGCTTGGACATCTCCACCGTATGGAAAATGATCGCATCCCCAGACAAATTCTCTACGGGGAACTTGCTACTGGCAACCGACCCAGAGGTAGGCCACATCTGCGATTCAAAGACACTTGTAAGGTCACGATGAAAGCATTCAACATCGACCCCAATGAATGGGAGAACCTTGCAAATGATCGAAGCAGATGGAGACAAAAATTGCGCAGTGGCACGCTCGCAATAGACTTCAAGGCAAAAGAAACATACCTGACAAAACGACAGAGGCGGAATGAAAACACTCGCCAAAGTGAACCCAAAAGACTGACCTGCAATCACTGCCATCGCACTCTAGGGTCAAACATTGGTAGAATAAGCCACGAGAGAAGCTGTCAGTCAAAGTGAAAGTGAATATTCTAGCTGCTAAGACCATCTGTAAAGACGCTAAAGGCCATATATATACTTCTGTTGAAGTTCGGTTTTTTATTAGGTTCAAGTAGGAAATAGTTTTTCCTGGTGTGCAGACTTTTTTTCCCCTTGCAATTGGTTCTGTGAGAGAACTGACTTGTCAATATTTTAAATAGGCCAGACAAGGCTGTGTTTTCATAAAGGTTTTGCTGTGTTTTATCGCACTTGAATTCATCATGATACTATATGAGTATGAATTTGCAGAGGTTTCTCTTTAATGCACACAAGTACTATTTCCTGTGATGTCAGGAGAGCGAAGATTTTATGATTATAAGTGATAATGGGGCAGAGGAAGCAAATGTTGCCAATACATGTATCAAATTTGATTTCAGGTGCTTCAGAGAAACACAGATTGAGAAAATCTACAGGTGCCAGCCAAACATTTGGTAGAGACAACCAGGCTTTCCTGCATTATTTGGAGCACAAAGATGAACAGGAGAGAAAGTTGCGACAACAAGAGATTGATATTCGACGTCAAGAGTTGGAGTTACACAAGAAAGAACTGGAGCTACAGGGAGAGCGGTTTGAGTATGACCGTGTGGAGAGACAAACCCACTTAGATCTGTTGCGTGCACAGTTTGAGACATTTACAGGACAGAAGCCTAAGCAGTTGGTGACAGAGAACAAAGTGGACGCTAGTGGTGTAACAGAATACACTATTGTGGTCAATAATGACCAAGCATTTGCTACACAGTAAACTGGCTGTCTGGGAGCTGAAGGAAAGTGTGATGTGGAGTTGTGCATGTGTTCAGAGGCATTGATTTGTACTCATTATGTAGTACAAATTGACCTCAGTGTATAGCCAGCTGATCTCCTAATCAGCACTACCCCTGTTTGGCATTAAAATGGCAGAGTTGTAAGTTTTTGATGCTGATGTTAACAGTTTCAATTTATGTTGAATGCAATATCTTGTTTCAAACACTCTATTTAAAGCTGTATTACTATTAGTCTAAAGTGGAGATAAAAAGTAAACAAGTTTTAGGCCAGAACAACTACTAATTATGTGGTAACCTCCAGCATATCATCTGGCCCTGTTTTGAAATTCAGGCCAGTACATAGAAAGGGGGAAAGTCAAAATTAACATCTGCATTTGTCTTAAGGCAGGTTTCAGAAAATTGGGGGTTCAGACTTCCCTAGAAACGCACTTCCGTCAGTCAAAACATGTGACCGTCGCACATAAGCCTGGGTAAGGCATTGGAAAACGTCCCCTAACAGTATTAAAACCGTATGGTTTGACTTTGTTGAAGCCTTAACCATACCGGGAAGATACTGGGAAAGGCTGCCGATTACACGGATACGGTAAACGAGATAAAATCTATCGGTAATAGGTCATTCAATTCCCGAGTTTTTCCATCTGCATCAGCTGTTGCGAAATGTTTTGGCAGACATTTTTAATACAAAAACTACGACAAATAGAAAGAAGTAAAAAACACAGCACTTATCTGTTTTGTTTCGCGGATGCAAACAGATTTTGTATCTCCCGGAAGTGAACCTGGTTGGTGTTCAACAACAAAAGAACGGAACAGGAAAGATTGCGTGAGAAGGTCATGTAACTTTGACTGACACGCGCCTCGCAAGATTTACTATTGGATTTCACACTTTTTTAACAAAAACTAATTATTTTTTTTCTTTCATACCATTTTAAAGGTTTGTTTTATTATTGGCTGTGGACATTGGGACTTAAAATTATTTTTAGAGCAGTTTAGTTACTGTCTGAAGTAGGTCAATTTTTTGACATACTCGTTGCTCAACATTTGGCAAAATGTAAACCTTCTTATTTTCTTTCCTTTTGCTTCTGGGGACTTTTTCTAAGGTTTATACACATCAGCAACCACTTTTGCTACCATTCCATACTCAAAAACAATATTACCTGTGCCAAGTTGGTAGGTACATTGATTCTTTGTTGTCAAGGTAAATTCAGGGAAGTTTTGCATGTCAAATATATGACGTTCGCAACACAAAAAAAGTAGAAGAAAAACACACAAACACATGATAAATGAACAAATTTATAATTTTTATTTCATCTGATCATCACCTGTGGGCTGAAATCAAAACATTCAAGGAAAACACAATATTTATTAAACTATAAGACACTGAAATCTGAACTGTCTTTGTGACCCAATTTTCTGAAACCTGCCTTATGGAAGTGATTGTCAATTTCAAATACCAGTCATATTTTCTACCGTTCGTACATTTTTCATGTCAAAATGGCAATTTTAACGATAATAGTGTATTTGTTGAATTATGTATTGAATCTTTTTAGTGACAGTGGCAGAGATAGGATTAAGTTTATGGTTTCTTGGGATTAAAACTTTCCAAAGTTTTAATGAAAATAGTGCTGTCAGTTTCCACTTGGTGTCTTCATCCAGAATAACTGCTTTTGGGACTAGAGTGTTCACAACCAGAATAACCATCTCTTTAATGTGTTCTTAACCATGTATGAAATTGTTGTGAGTATTAAAAAACAAATGAAGAAAGAAGTTAAATGATGTCTTTGTTGACACATGTTTGCCAGATGTGTTTTATTCAGTTTTCTGTGTGGTGAATTTATTTTTCACAATTCAGGTGTTTCCATTTCAAAGATACTCATGTTTGATGGAGGGTTTTATCAGATTGGGACATAATTTGAATATTATGTGTCCAAGACAACCAGCTGTATGGGCTTCTTGTTTCTGACATACATTTTTTAAATGATTGTTTACTCATAATCCAAATGCCCTTTTATCAAACATATTCTATAAGCTTATTCCCACCTAACCAGGGATTGAGGGTATGGAGACGGCACATATCACAGGTAAAGGTCAATATCACAACTAACCCATGACAAAGAAAGTGAGTTCCAAATCTTTCAGATGTAGAACTTATGTTGTCTTGGAACACAGCCGGGGCATATTAGGCTAAATTGTTTGCAGTTTGTTTGCCGCGGGTAACTCTTTGACATTGAGTATGGTGAATAAGTTCTTACTTGCATCAAAATGAGCGTAAAGAGTAAAATTAAAAGACAGTGTCAAACACTGTTACATACCAGATATAAGGTGAATGCTTAAGAAAGGAATGTTAAGGCAGAAGAAACAAGTAGGAGAAAGAGAACATTATATGAAAAGCATTTCATGAACATGCTTTTGCTAATTGGAGGAAGAACGATGACAAAATGGCAGTTGAATTGTATGTAGGTATCCGGTAATAGAGAAGAGTCTTGCATTATTTGCAGCTCTCTACCATCTGAAGTTCTTTCTGTGTGGCTCTTGAATTAAAGTGAGTCTGGCCACACCTAGCATAGAACAAACTCTGCATTTAGTAGTACTGATTCATTCAAAATACAATGTAATTGAATGACAGGTGAAATGTTTTCCCCCAATATTCATACCTTTGTAATGTTCATAATGCAGGTATTTTCCACATGTAACATTAACATAGAGAAGTTAATGTTACTTTCTTTTATGTCATTACCTGTTGCGTACCAAAGGCTTGATTGCTAGTACATGTATGTCACTTTTAACATTTTTTTTTTACAGGACTACATGTTCATTTATTTTAAGAACTTGATCAGTTCCAAGAATTTCTTTTTCTCTACAAGTGTATGATATAGTGTAAAATATGTAACATGATTTTAACCATTTTGCAAGATTTAAAAATGGCTTCTTTGCTCTTTTGAAAACAAATTCTTTCTTATCGTTTTCATTTTTGTTTGTATTCTAACACTGTAACTAGTTATCGTAATTTATGTTTTAACAACAAATTTTTTGGGGCGGAGTTTAATGATGACCCAACCCTGTTTAAAGGGGTCATAGTTCAAAATAGAGACATGAATACTGCATCAAAAGAGTGCAACTAAAAAAATTTAAAAAGTAATTTCAAAGGAGTCACATAACAATAATTAAGGAGTGGCAGTTGACAGCATTCATCATAGTTCTCCCAGACACACAAACTTTTATTATATTATTGTTCTCCATATATCATCTTCCGACTTACAATCATTCTTATGGCTTGAACAAAAATACTTATTGTGCGCAAACCCCTGGAGGTATTCACTGACAGGAATGTGCTATCTTTATTTTATGCAATCTAAATTGACAATATTGCAAAGCTAATCCAATTAACATAATTGGAATGTAAGAATATGGATGAAATTTTTAAAAAGGGGGGGGGGGTGGGGGTTCGATCATGCAAGTTCAGAGAGGAAGCCTTTTACATTGTCACTCCTATGATATGTCACTCCTTCATTACAGTGATAATCATGTTTTTCCTTTGAAATTCATTACCAGTTCGTCACTCTTGTGAAACTTACCTTCTGAGCTCTGTTGGGCTGACAATGAATTGTTTACATGGCCATTCATGGAATACATGAGACAAGTCTTTGGCAACAATGTAGCTGGCTTAATGCATGTACATAAATTACCTCTGTTATGGTTTGAAACTTCAAGCATATAATAAACACCACATCCTGATTGTGACATCTCTCATGTTGACACACTCCTATTTTGCAGTGACACTGATAAAAAAAAATACAAATCTACAAATTTTAATTATATAAACATACACACAATCATGGCCCCCAGGTCATGAAAAAAACAAACCAGCATAATAAATTAATTTTGCTACATACAAGTGTTGGTCTCAAAATAAAACTGCAGTCATAACTTTGTGTTGGCAAGTTCACAGATTTCAAAACTGATTGAAGTTCCCAACTGGCAAGAAATAACAAATTACACAATTTGAAGCTTTCTCAATGTGACTCTTCCAAATTAATACTATACTGTGTAATTTTATTTGTTTTGCTGCAAGAATATGGGAAATACAGGGAGAACAATTCATAATTTCAACTTGAATGTCTGACTATATTCGATCTGTCTTTAAAAATAAAGAGTCCTATAAAAAGACAACCCAAACTCCTAAATTCGCAAAACTGAAGAAAATGTAGAAATAGATCCAAACCAGGCCAACACAACCGCAGGACAGGTGCATCTAGGATCCATGCAAAAGTATGAACGCCCGATTGGGCGATTTGTTTTTAACCACCCACCCCCACCAATATAATGCACTTCATCAGCCGGTTAGACTCTCACCCCATGTACGCCACACGAGTATGGTCATTTGGAATCTCGACTGGTTGATTATAAAGTCTTTGATTTTCTAAAATATGGTATCTTGTAAGGACGTTTTTTTTTGTGTGTTTTTTTTTTGTTTTGATTGTTTCGTTAGCAACATATGATTTTTAGATGTGTATAATGTAATCAGACATTTGTTGAACAAAAACAAACAATAAAACCAATCAAACCTTTCAGTTCTTTACTTCTTACCTAGATTGGAAAGCGTACTCATGCTCCTCATACCATCTCCTCACCAATGTAGGGCCTACACTTTTCATACACCGAGGGCAACCCCAACACCTCCTCTGAGCCTACGAGCATTACTATGAATGTAGTGAGTTTACTATCACCAGTACCAGCTAAAGGTTCTCACCTGGCATATTTAAAAATTTGTTTCCCACCGAATCAGCCATGCGCTGGACAAGACTTTGCAACTGGGTCATTTTAAAGCCAGTTTTCAGTTAGAATAAATACGTCGATGCGACGTCGCCTTGTATTATAGTACATGTACTATTTAATAGTAGGCCTAGGCATGTTCCTGTAGGGTCGATTGGATTACCGAAGGGGTGGGTTCTCTACATCAAAGTGACCTCGGCGTGATATCATAGCCAGCTGATCTACGTAAGAAAGATGTCATTCCTATGAGCAGACTTGACGTCAATCCTATTCTTAACCCCCTCCCACCCATGCCGCCGAGGACACCCCCACCGCCTTGAACCCAGCCAGCATGCATGCTACGTCAATCAGACGTAGACTTGTATAGTATTTCTGCAGGGTTGGTAGAATTACCGACCGACATTGGTGTGGTATATCGTAACTGGCGATGTAATTCCTATGGGCAAATCTGACGTCACTACTATTCTTCGGACCAGCCTTGCTGACTAGGAACTGGTTTTAAATTGGTTTTCTCAAGATCCTGGCTCTATTCATAATGTCACCATTATTTAGTAGCCTACATATAATACGCATTGCTTGGAACCTGGCATGTAAATTGCAAGAACCCATAAAATTAAAATATTTGCGCGACGGTCATTTCGAGTACATTTCAGTCTTCATAAGTTTACTTTTGTTTTTGATTGTTTTTTTTTAAAAGTATTTCTCCACAGTCCCCGCTTGCCCTTGTGCCCCCCTCCTCCCCCGCCACCTTCCCAGTTTTCCTGGATGACATGTGTCAAATTTGGCGACCAAGTGCCTGCTTAACCTGTCCGTGTTTGGTTAAACTTTAATGATAAATAATGACCTTTCGCCCATTTCTTTCTTTCATCATTGAAAGTTTGTTCTTTAAGAATCTGTATTTTTTGGTCTTAGAGCTACATGAAAATCTATATTTTGTCTGTCGTAGGCCTATTCAGTGGCGTTAGTTCAGTGAGCAAACTTTTGGTTTGTTGTTTTTTTTTTAACTAAAAAGAAGAAAATCTTGTAGAGAAGAACAGCTGTATACAATATACACATGTATGATGGAATGCACTAGTTTGGTAATGGGAGGGTAGAGGAAGGATAGGGAGAGAAAGAAGGGATGGGTGGTATGGCGGAAGCACGTTTGTCACTGTTAAACCCCGGGCCGTTTGTTTGTGTGTGTATGGTTGGCGGGGGGGGGGGGGGCGTTCAATGTTGCATGTAGTAAAGATATGACTATGGCTCTATCAATTTCTAGAGAGAAAAAAAAACAACAAAACATCAAAGAATGCTTTCGTTGTCTTCATTAATTGTTAATTGAATACAGTCCCAGACCAAACAGACAAGAGCGAATTTCGCTGGCGGTGATTGTTTATTAGAGTTGCACAGAGCAGTTCTGGCAGTACTCGGCTTAACAGCGAATTTTGATCCGATCATTTTGATGCCAAGTTGGATGTCTCGAATTTTTAATACCAACAGACCAATACATTCGTTCACGCTGTTCACAAAACAATATTCTCATGGTAAGTACATATTTATATTTTTAAAAAAGCCGAAGATGTAAAACACACATTGATTCGATCACAAGGAAAATTATTGCTTTTGTATGACAGAGCTACTGGTGGTATGCTAAATGACATGGAAATCTGCACCGAGAATTGATGCGTAATAATTGTGCATCACATTAGAATTATCTGTTTACTTTTTTGTTTTATATGCCATGGAATGGAATATTTACGATCATGTTACATACCACACAGCACGACGAAATGAGTCGAAGCTTTATTAAGTTCAAAACAATAAGGAATTAAAACTTTTTTTGTTACAATTTGCTTATTACGCCGTTGATATTAAATTGTGACAATTATCTGGCATATGCTTTCAGACCGAACAAAGGTTGGGATGTTGTTGTATTTGACCAATCAAAAAGAGCGATAAACGTCAGCCCTTGCAAGGGAGGCCATATTCTCCATTACCCTTGTCACCATTTTGGCGGTAATGAATAGTTTAGTAAAGGAAGCTTTCATGGGTCTTGAGAAAATTCATATTATTGCTAAATCATTTGAATTTGATAATTGTCGTGCATGCCCATGTTCCAGAGGCTATATTGGAGCGTGAATTAATAATTTGAGCAAAAACGTAAGGTAAGGAAGACGTGCACAATAACTTGGCGAACACGACGGCCAAAATATTAGGTTGAGTGAAAACTTTGCCAGCTTGCATTCTTAATATTAGAAGCCAAAGTAATGAATGTTGACAAAAATAAAAAAAAATGCACATCACTAACGAAATACCACCTAAACTTCTCAACACACAGAATGATAGCATTTGTCGTTCCCGCGAGGCGTGAAAGGAAGAGAGTTTTAATTGTAAAGTCTGGCGAGAGCCAAATGAATGCTTGATCAGGACCTCAATACTCAATACTGTAATAATTCATCATACAGCATTGTGCAACTTTGGACTTTTTTTTTTTTTTTGGTGCCAAGCAAACTACTGAACCTGGAGGTATCATGTAATTTGTTCCACCAAATTTGGCAGAAAATATCCATGTGACAGTGAAGGACTTTGCAGCGGATGGCCCATTTTTTTTTCATACTTGAATTTATTTTAAAGTAGGCCCTACGCAGTGTTTATCCACCGATACTGTCCAATAAAATTTCCCCTAGGATTTTTTTGTCTGCCAGCATAAATTTGTATTTAATTTGTGAGTGATCTCTCCTGATTTGAACCCATTTCTGTCTTCCTCCCTTGTTCTATTCAGTGATTCGTCCCGATCAACACTCGTTATATGTTGAAAACGATGGCATGATTGAAACTGGAGAGGCCTTTTTTAATAAAAGTGGAAGTTTATTGATTAAATGGATACAGACGAAGGTTCTGGTCTTATCCGTAGATATGGGTTTCTTGATTTAGTCATGCTTAAATTTAGTTAAAGACTAAGACTAAGAGTAAGTGTCATGATTCGGATGTTGTTAAAACTCACGCAGAGAGTGAGTTGTTGTTGTCTTACCAGGGCCATGAGAAATTGGCTGGTGGCCTTGAACGGCCCTCGCGAATTATAGTTGGTGAGTAAATAAATGTAAAGTTAAACTATTGGATTCACGCTTGTCGGTTTTAATGTTCGTGATTAATAAGTAATGGAGTAGGGGTGAAACAAGGTGGGGATAGTTGACATTGTTAAGTATGACTAGACAAGTTTTTGCACGTTAACTGGCTGGTAGAATAGTGCAGACGTATTACTACAATTAAAATGGTGGGAGGTTTCGGCCAATGAGATAGCTGAACTAATTGGGCCAGCGGACAGAAACTGGGTAGTTAGATAGTATAAAACATCGTGTAACGTTCAGATTTATTGAATACAGACGAGCAGAAGCATCGTGTCGTGAAGTATCTCCGGTTGGCCAGTACCTGAACTGTGATTTGAAGACTAGAAGTCCTTGCTAACGGACTGACTGAGCTCTAGAAAGAAAGGTCTGAGTGGGCTGACCTTTGAAAGCCCACGCTGCGCTATTTTGATGTTCGCGCCTACCAGTAGGCGTGACCAATGGTAATATATCTTATTTTTTCAAGCATAATAGAAGATCAGAGATAGAGAGAGAACCACAGCCTCATAGGAAGTCTAAGGAAACCCCAGCTGGCACTCGATGACGAGTGGCCTGTGTTATAGAATTATTTCCATAGTATGCTTGAAGTAATATGGCACATTGTTGATGAATTGAATAATGATTGTGCATATATATAAATAGTTTTTTTGCAACTGCATAATTACCTACAAGCCGAAGTGTGCTTCTGTAGGCTTAGAACGTACTGGGCTCTCCTAACATTCAAGCCCATATGATTTAGGGAGAGTTTGCCTGGCGACTCAACAGTCACTTTAAATTGATATCTAGTTTCGTATAATATACCTATTTGCTATTGATTGCAGTACATCCAATAAGGAACCATAATTACATGAGTATCAATAATTAAGTTAGTAATTAGAATTTATTGCTTTGAATATACCTCTATTGTCTTTTGTTTTGTTTATTAATATTTATGTAAAACATGGCCTGACCGGCCTGACATATATAGATCCTCTAGTTGTTTAATACTTTTCTTGTGTGGTTGTGTCCGAGTGTGAGTTAGCTGCCTCTCGTGCAGTCGAATGCTCCCCAAGACCCTAACTCTGCTCCTGACAGTAAGAACTCCCTCACAGTTGCACAAGGCTGTCAGCGTAGTGGTTAGTATCTTTGCCTATCATATAGGTGCCACTTTTCTGCTGTAAAGCGGTTTTCCGCTATTTGAATTTTATAGTAAATTTATTTTTGTGATTAAGTGATATTTAATTATTTGTTATTGACTATCGGTCTTATGTAACTGTCTATACTCTATTTCAGTGAGTCAAGGAAAATTAATAAAATAACACTTTAGGTAGGCTACTGCCAAATTGTGTCATATGTTTAATTTTTCGTAAAAATTCTAAATTGGGGGAGGGGGCCCCTCCCCCCAGCGAGTCGAAAAAAAGTTCCTCCTTTTTCATAATTCCTGGGTGGCACCTATGATCATAGTTTCAGTCAGGGGACTGTGGTTTGATTCTCAGCAGGGCTTTTGGGGGGGTGGTTCTTTTCTTATAAAGTCTTTTTATTAGGAATAAATCTTTTTTTTTTTTTTTTAACCCAAGAACAAGAATAGGGAAAAAATCAATTTTTTAAATTGTCTTTTCACCTGTCAATTGGTTGTCAATGGTTTGATTCGCAGCAAGGCAGGTTTCTACTTTTCTTATTTATAAAAAGTCTTTTTATCAGTAATCAATCTCACAATCTGTTTAATGTTTTTTTTTGTTATACAACAACAACAGTAGAGAATAAATCCAGTTTGTTTGTTGTTTGTAATTAGTCAACACCAATACCTGTGGATAAACCCGAGCCTTATCCGCTGGGACTGTTGGCAGCCCAGGCTGTTCTGCCGATAGTGTTGGCGAATAAACCCAGGAAACATCCGCCAATAATGTTGGTGGATCCGCCAATAATGTTGCTGGCCAACGCTGTCTCCGCTGCTAATGTTGGCGGATAAACCTGAGAAGTATCCATTGATAATGTTGCTGGCCCAAGCTGTGTCTGCCGATGGTGTTGGCGGCCCAGGCAGTATCTGCTGATAATGTTGGCGGATAAACCTGGGACGTATGCGCCAACATTATCAGCGGATAAACATGGGAAGTATCCACCAACATTATTGGCAAATAAACCTGGGCAGTATCCACCAATAGTGTTGGTGGATCATGGCAGCCATTTGATAAAGTATGATGCGAATACAATCGAGGGTGTTATAATTTCTTTTCCATGAATTTCGGGGTGATTTCCCTTGTATTTATATTATTTCCTACTGCAGGCATATAAATATACAACGAAATGTGTAAGGTGCAAAATGCCGAAGTCTGCCCTTGTTTACGAACTTTGAGTGAGCCAGATGCCGAAATGGCGACTCACAATGGGGCCTCAAGCATTGACAACTGGGGGTCTTGTTCATGATTCATGTAATTCTAGTGACATCTTGCAGTCATTTAGAATATTTTAACTCATTCTAGGTAACAATGCACTCTGCATCACATGCTTCCCTAGCGATGGCCGGGCCAGTGCAGCCTGCGTTGTGACGTAAGGGTATTCCTTGACCACTATAGTGGAAAATTTTAACATCCCGTGACGTTGAACCTTATCATAGGATTCTTGGTAAAGCTTCCTTTGACCTAACATGTCCAGCGATACCACATGTGCGTTAAGTGTGTATTTTAGACAGCTGTTGAGTAGTAAGGCTTTGTTTACAAATGCGGAGTACAGTATGGCGTATAGCCCCAGTAAATGCTCCGGTCAGATGTGGAATGCTGGCCCATAGTGAAAGAATTAATATTAGCTGACATAATTGGCATCATAGTGGAACAAAAATCAACAAGAGAGTTACTAAGTAAATCCATTTAAAAAGAAGAAGAACAAAAAAACAGTAAAAAATCCTCAAAATTCATACAATTCCACCCAAAATTCACAACCTGTATAAATATTCAAGCTTTCATATAAAATTTCATCCATTTTCCTTTTAAAAGAAACTGTTACATAGCTTTGTAAGCTTTGCTTGAATGAGGAATCTTTATTGATTTTTTCTGCAAATTGCTAGTGTATTCCACAGGTAATATAATTTGTCACTATGCCCCAGGACTGTAACACCGAAAGGGTTAAGATATATAATAAGAACACACAAAAATAAACACTAATAAATAAATTGACGGATAGATAAATGAAGTACATGTATTAATAATAATAAACAATTAAATCTTACTACAACCAGACTTAAAAAAATAATACTGGTCTGGATGGATGAAGAAATAAACGTAGAATTTAGCCGAAAAAATGAACTTAATCATTCTTGCTTTATGCACGTGTCTGTGTGGCCTAAAAGGTAGCTTTCTCCTTTTTGGATGAGATATAGGTGGAGTCATCTGTATTGTCATGGCTGTAAATGTTAGACCTAATCAGCTCACAATCCTGAGGTTAAATCTTAAAGCTAATTCTGAGTTATGGTTATGGGTAAACTGCAAGTAGTTGCAATCTGTTCAATTAGACCAAAACTGGAAAGGGCTCATGGTTAGGAACCAGCATTTAAATTTAATGAAATTTGAATACTTGATCAGTGCCCATGCTTTGCATTGTTATAAATAAATGTGAATGATAGCACAACCCGGTAACCTTATTGTTAATTATCTTCAAATGTTATCTCAAGTATTATATATTGTCATTTTTTGGTATTCATACGAATAGCTCTGTTCATTTGTTTGTGAGAATTTATTTTATTGTACATAAAAATTTCTTACTGAGTTACTCTCATCTCACTGTTCAGTATTCGGATTGAACCACACTTTTTATTTTATCTGCATTTATGATATTTATCACTATCAGACAACGGTCCATGTATTTATGTATTATATAAATTATCATCACTAATTATTATAATATCACATTTACAATTATTAATACCACATCTCAAATGATTATTGTAGATGATGATAAATATTTCTGATTCTCTTCCCAGTAGGCCTCTGTCATTCATTACAAAAATATGGCAGATGAGGAAGAGTCTATGGATGAAGTTACTGAAAAGCCAAGTTCTGCACTGACTGAGGAAAATGGGAATGAGGATGGAAATGAGAATGAAAATGAAAATGAGAATAACAATCCTAGTGATGATGATGGAATAGATACAACAGCTGACTTCCTGAGGATTTTTCAGGGAAAAACAGAATTCGATAGCTGGGAAGAATTTTACGTATTATTTGAAGAGTTTCAGAAAGAGACCGGATCAGGTATGCTGTTTCTGTCATACCTAACAGTAAGTGTAGGGCAATTTAAAAATGTTAAGTATGTGATCTTCTCTCTGCCTTCAGCCTTTGTGTGTAAGACATTGGAGTAATGGGCCCTGATACATGCTTTGTCATGCATTATTAATGTCTTTGATGAGCCATTCTGATTGTGTGCAATCATCAGAGTAACTGATGTGAGTGTGAACAAAGTGAGTCATGCTGCTATATCATAGGCTTGGGCAGGGAAGGTTCATCATTGAATGGGGACCAATAGCCTTAGGCCGAGGCAAAAACATTGTGAGCTGCATCAAAATTTCATCGCCTCTTTTTGAGATCTGTTAATGCAATGATGGAATCACTGCATTGCCTTGAAATGAAGTTAATACTTTTTAAATTATTTTAAAATGTGTTCTGCTTTCATTGTACTTGAGACTGGAACAATCTGTAGTGTAAATGCTTTCTGATGGTAACTGTTTAAGCTTACTCAATTTTTCATGCAAAATGCGTTTACAATAATTTTGCATTTAACTTACTAAACCTTCATGAAGTTTTGTATCCTGTATCTGCGGCCTCATTGGTCAAGATCACTTTGTCGCTATGCTGCAAGACTCCTGTAACTGACATTTCGAAAATTTTACAGGAGAGCCAAAAAACTGATTTTCTTTGGCTTATGTAATATTGTCAAGATAATGAACTTGATTATTGCAATATTGTTATTTATAAGAATTGAGCTACGAGCTTTTGACACAATGTGCGCTATTGATTTTCAGACCCACAGAATGAAAAAGTGATTTTGGCCAAAAATGTTAGTTACAGGAGTCCTGCACCATAGTGGCAACTTGATATTTACTCCAGAGATGCAGATGATGTTTTAAAGCACATTGAATACTCTTTTTGTGCCTAATGTATCATGATTGTGATTATTATAAGACAATGCTGAAATGGTGTAGCATGTCTTGTGTAGCCCTCTTGGTTATGAGTTAAGTTATGTTATCAGATAAAAGCCACATGTTGTAGATGAGTGCATGGCAGCTGCTGAAGGAAAATTGCTAGTTATTGATGTTGTTGTAATATAGGCCTACATAGAATGAATAATAATGGTTTACAGGTACTTTTTAAATATTGTTTCTTTTTATAGTTGTAACACAGGTTACGGGATAAACCGAGCGGGTCTCTCTCTATCTATCGCTATTTAATCTGACACCAAATAATGTAACACAGGACGAGACGAGCGGGGCTCTCTACACAGTCAAACATACAAACAAAACTATCAGGTTTTGAGAGGACAACAATTTTATTAAAAGGAAAAGAAAATAACAAATCAAATAATAAACACAATACAATAAACACATGACAATACAATAAACCACAATAAACCACAATAAACAATACAATAAACCAGGACAATAGACAATACAATAAACCAGGACAATAGACAATACAATAAACCACAATAAACCAGGACAATACAATAAACAAGACATTACGATAAACACGAGACAATAAACCCAACCGATAGGCGCGCTGAAGAAGAACCAAAAATAAACAGGAATTAACAGCACGCCTCATCAGTTAATCATTACATCATGCTAAAACAAGAGAATGCATCAAAAGAAAACATAATAGTTAATAATAACTATATTCACATTGTAAACTAAATATGGGGAAGGTCCAGTATGTCTATCAAACAGTAACGTATAACTTACTTTGTGAGCACTCCAGGGGAGATAACTCGAGTATAAGATGCAAGCCTACCAAGTAACATGTTTACTTCCCTTGGCTTAACTACAGACTGACATAGGGCTATCCCACACGTTATAATTCTTATATTATAACAACGGCCATTATCTAGATCAGGAAGAAAACTTAATTTGATTCCAGACAAGATAACATTAAGCCTTACATGTGTATACGCGCACCCTGTACGCATCAAATCTATCCTAGTTATGGAATGAGCTGGAGTTAAACTAACTAAAATAAAATACAGTCTGCTGAGTCTACACACTCATACAACAGAACTGCCCGTGCTAGATGGCTCAATAAAAGACAATCCCGTCTACTTACTTAGCCCACCCACGCACAACGTAGTATCCCTTAATTAACAATTACCATCATAATTAGCAGAGGATAGCAATAGCCAACTGGATCTACTCATTAAGTCAAAATTAATTAACTTAGGCCCCATTAGCCAACCCAGCTCAATTCCGCACATGCTAGATTATTAATATTACACAACACCCTAGTCCATACTGCCACAGACTTATCTCAACTCAGAGCCAAACTTATCCCTTTCCTATCCTCTGGATATAATACCAAACTCCTTACTCATAAAGTCATAGGAGTATCTCTAGGTGGACCAACCCACATACATGTAATAAGTCAACACCTAAGTCTCAACCAACAATAGCAAGTTATAGTCTCCCACTACAAGTGATATGATAATCATGGCATAAAGCCAAACCCAACTACATGGTACAACTACAAGACTGAACAGTCAAGTCAACCCACTTGTATTACCTCCAACAATACTGATATACCTAAAACATTCCCACATATTCAGTGAACTAATTATATAATGCAACGAAATAATATCATAATAATGATGACATATATATCATAGGTCTACTGGGCAAGCAACACCCATAACCCCTATGATTGGGTTTAAAGTCAATGCATCTGATCTCTTCATTACAACAGAGTCCAATTACATGTGTCAGTGTGTCAAAAGAACAGACAATGAGCACCTACAAAGGATGCCATAAAAATATGACACCTGATGCATAGACAATGCATCTATACACCTAGCATAGGCCTTTCCCTTCAGGATTCATCTTATCAACAACCAAAGTTCAAGGTTCGACCCTCAAAAGTTTCTAAGTCCGACCTAACCAGTACAAATTGAAGAAAATCAACTTAACACCTATGTAGCGAACATACTAATTCAATAATAAACATATAATAAATTAAGAAATTAAAGTAAATAATCATCATTCTTTAGTATAATGCCGATATCTGAGATCCCAAATGCTGTTTAAGTGTGGTAGCCACTGTAAACAGTCAGCCAGGATTGTTATTGTTGTTTGGGTCAAGTTTAGCTAACCAATCCCGGTCTTGATTTGACTCGCTTGACCAAAAGTCATGTGATCATGCCTGCTAGCGTCTGCTGTGACCTACTCACGGCTCACGCGCGTGCTCTGCAAATCCAACACCTCTCTCTTCATCTTAACTGGTCTACTCATTATCATAAAGTCCATAATGAATACGGCATCAGTAAAGGTAACGAAAAGGCACACAAGACAAATCTACACATACATCATAGTCACACTGCTGATTTAAAGGAACCTAGAAATAATCATCCAACAATAACCTTACAACCCACGGAAGGACAAGTTAAAGTAAAGAAATAACTTGGTTATAATTCTTGCCCGTTACTCTCTCTCTCTCTCTCTGTGACGTCTGTCCCTAAGAAGGACACGTTGAGCCTGAATGGCACCAACTGCAGATTAAGAATAACGATCTAGATCTGTCTATCTCTGATCCAAGTAGCGGGACTTAGACCACACCCTCCAGTAGTACTATTTGTTAGCACTTCACATAAAATCAGTCCGTCACAAATTACAGTTAAATGTTTCCATTTAATTACATGAACTAATCATGCGCGCTAGCGTTGATAGCATTCTAGAACAACCTTACACTCTCTCTCTGCAGGATACTGATAGATCTATACTAAGATAGAAACTTAGCAAGATAAACTTTACCATAGATTGTTAGCTGCTAGCCTGATTGCCTAACCAAGCTGAACAAAGTTCATCAAACCTCCAAGTATAATCCAATCATTATTATTTCACATCATCTAAATATTATTAAATACCAGAACTAAAATAATGGGTACAACTTACGTGAACTAACCAAATGAATTCACACTTGAACTACATCATCAGAGCTGGCACTTCACAAATCTTGAAATATAAATTATACAACTTCTTTTACTTTTATGTTAGTCTGGACACAATGACACGTCCTGCTGTCTTGAAGACTTGGGTGGAACTGACTGACCCACGCTATCATCTAAGCGTCACCCAAACACGCGCAACCCATTCACTCCTTACAGTTCACTAAGTGCAAATTCTAATAAAACATTAAAACAAATAAAAACATTTTTAAAGACCACCATCTTGCTCGTGTATGTTCCAAATACACTATCTTAAGGAAATATTACTTAACAAGATAAAAACTAAACAAAACTTACAATGTAGTGATACATAACAAGGTTCTACTTCTGGCACCAGGGATGGTCACTTAAATTGACCAATCCTGGACAACACAGACCACGCTAAGACTATGATTTAAAATTGGCGCAGTGAGTACATCAGTTGGCAATGTTACTCAACACCTGCATGACTCATCTCAGTGCGTGATAAACAATAAGGGGAGATTATCTATGGTTTCTGTGTGGTTACTTCCTCTTGACCACGTCTAGTGGTCCAGCTGATCAAAATAACGGGTTTATCTCCCTTTCACTACAATGAGCTATGTTCTCAGCCCTGTAATGGTTCACCCCATTACATAGTGTATGTGATTTGTCATTTTTTACATTAGCACCATGCCATGACAATGACTTTGTTGCGTCAAGATTGTCAGTTTTTCATACACAATACATGATTTCCAAATTCCTCTTCCTATTTTGACAGCTTTCAAGCCAAAATCTGCCACCTGTATTGAATATGCAAATGAACGTAGAGTGAAAGACAAGATTGCAGACAGGTTTGTGTATCAAACAGTCAAGATGGTTTGTCAGCATTATGGAGTTCCAGTCAAGAAGGAAAGCACTACACGTAAAGTGAAAAAGTAAGTGTGGTTCCTTGAAACACTTTGCAGCCAATTTTTCTAATATGGGATCTACACAGGATATTTCAAAATGCATTTTCATTGGAATGGATAGCCATGATATAATTGATGATTCCTTTATAAAAGATGAATTAGTAAGGGTGATGTTCCGGATTTGCATCATTGCAGTTTTCCACGGTAGAAAGAATGTATTTTGCTGAGAGAATTTCTTTCTGCGTTAGGATACCAGATATAATCAGCAATTATCTGTTACATTTACGGAACTGCTAAATGTCCTTTATTTTACAGGACTGACTTGTATTTAGGATTTTGGGAGGGAAGTGGAACATTTTTTGTTTTTTTTTAATGAAGAAGAAATTCCTGCCCGGTTTGAGGATAAAAGTTAAAAGAGCTCAAGACATTGGTGACAGCATGCACAAGGTATTTGTATAATGTGCCTAGAGAACAGTAAGTGATCTAAGTGTATCATCCTGTCTGTGGAAATCATTAGTAACCGACAGTTTCAGTTTGCCTTTGTAAGGCATGGGTGTGTATATGTCCCATGTTGATGTGGTAATTTTGTTTGAAGGTCTGTGTTTACATCTAGAGTTTTCAGTACATCTGTACTTTGAAGAGCTAGAATAATGAGGGCTTGAAACAAGAAAAGGAAGAAAGAGGAAGGGAAAGGAGCTGAGGGAGGAAAATGAATCTGATAAATGAAAAGCATTTTTTGACTTCATATGACATTATTGATGGCTGTTCTTCCAGGCTTAGCTGGATTTGTAGACTCCTTTTGTTTTCTGTTCACTCCACAGGTATGTTGGACTTGGTTGTGAGGCCATGGTCCACTTGCGATACAAAGGTGGTTCTCTGAACATTGTCAGCTGTAACCTGGAACACAGAAATCACAAACTGTTCTCTGGCAATGAGATTATCAGGTAGCTAAGATTTGTCTGACAGTCAATGAATTAGGTGTTTATCTCTTGTTTTTTGTTTTTTTGCCTTTTCATAGATAAGATAAGATAAAATAAATATTTTATCATCCCTTGAGGGAAATTCTCTTTCACAGTGTTTAAGAGCACTTACATGGTACATACATCTTACGCATCAGTCTGTCGGTTGAAATCTCGCATATAAAGAGTCTTCGTGCATGGAAATTAATCATTTATATTGGGTATTGGACCACACTCAAATATTTGGTATCATGGATGATATTTGAGCTTATACAGATTTTCTTGAATGACATTTGACATCTTCATGACATCTGGCCATGTCTGACAGAGAGAGTATCTAATCTTTTGGTTGGTGAATTGTGTAAAACCTGACCATAGTCACACAGTTGTTTTAAGAAATGATATCTTTGTGACATAATGTTTAATGATGGTTGATGTCTGCTTCAAATGCATAAGTGTCACAGTCATGAGATCTGTATAGCTGGTAGCTGAGATAATAAAAGATGAAAAAGTGGCCCCATGATGTTGATGGTTGAAGATGATGTTGTAAGAGATAATGTGGTATTCATTCCATAAAGATGGACTTGTCAGGTGCGGTCTGCTAACTCTTCCATTGTCATAGGTCCTAGAGATATGAAATTTTCAGAATTGATCAAGTTTATCTCAAGTTTGGTTTTGGTAAAGAAAAAGGTTCATAATTTATGCTTCCGTTGATTTTTTTGTATTTGATTGGATTATCTGGGTAAGTGTAGGATTGCTGTCCACTTTTGAGGCCACTGGAACTAGAACCGAAAGCTGCCAAGTGATGGTTTGATGTTCACTACAAGTCCCGCACACATGCACACCATGAGAAAGTGAATCAGAGTTTATGTGAGATTACAGAGTATTTGTTCATAAATGTATTCCAAATATGAAGGTGCTTCAATGGGACAGCCATCCCCACATATGGAATAAAATGATAGTAGCTATTTAGTGATTGTTTAGTTTATATTGGTGATTGCATTTAAAACTTTATAAATTGCTTCATTTTCTCCAGGAGTGTGAGGTCTTTCTCTTTCACTGACGATGTTGACTTCCTTATGGCAAAAGTGGTGATGGAGCACAACCCATTTTCTACATGGAATTCAGAGAAAGAGTGGTCAGCGTTAGTTGATGATTTGCAACATCGAGATCAACGTATGAAGACTGTCACCATTCGTATGGTCAAGAAACGAATCCGGTTTTTGATTGACAGATATATGGCAAATAGTAATGGGAAGTAAGTGATTTCAATAGATGGGATAACACTGTTTGCATTCATACAATTTGATAGTTACAGCATGTGCATCACATGTAATCTTCTACTTTTGCTATTGTGGCACAAATGCTCAGCCATCATCATTAAGCTCAGCTTACTTCTGACCAATGTATTGAATAGGAACTATGCATATCTATTGATCTATATTGTATGAGTACACTTCCAAATCACAGCACTCACGGTTGCTTCATTACTGTAATGTTCGTATATCATTTCATGGGCTAAAATCAAAACTGAGTATAATACGTTTAGTCTGATATTGAGATACAACTATACAGTTCTGTAACATAGGTGGCACTACCAGAGATAACATTCAAGAATTGTCCATTCAAAGGAAGGCATAGAAAATTGGATATAAGCATTAATACTTTTTTTTTGTGCTCAAAATGCTCTTTTGTCTATTTTGCCAACAGCATAGTTACAACAGGGACCTACTTGTTAATCAATGGACATGTATAGAAATGGCCACATTGTTTTTCAGGCCTCCCCTTCCAGATGATGAAATGGGAATTATCCTGTATGAGTTAGCCAAAGCCAAACAAGATGCCATTGACAATATCCCCAAACAGCCAACCAAGAAAAGAGGTAGAGGGCGACCTAGGAAAAAAGAACGTATAGTTCCAGAAACAGATGATGATGATGATGATATGGACGAAACACATCTGGATTTTGATGATTCACCAAATTTCTCCCCAGGTTTGTTGATATAGAAACATACACCTTAACTATGTTAATCCCCTCTTAACCCTCACCCTGCGAGGGGCGTACAAATATGGCATCGACTTTCCATGCATTCACTCTGCATGGGCGTACAAATATATGCAGCGGGCAAGCCGTATTTCACGCGTCGGGTCACTGACCTCTTTGAAATGTAACTAACGTCTTAATGCTCACTGTATTTATTCTAAATCAAAGGCATTGTGACAAGGACATATTAACCAGTGAACCACTGGTCGGAATCACAAAGACTAAGCTTTCAAAGGCTGTCCCCACACCATCAAAAGGTGTAACATCGACAAGCAAACTGTTGCTCAACAAATTTGCAATAGTGTCTCATTTTCTCACAAGCTGACCATTATCTAGAGTTGTCTGTATCTAAGAACCAATCAGAAACAAGCTCTGTGATGTTTGCCCCAAATGCCCACATTGGTTCATTAGTATATGTCAATCAGGATGAAACCATTTGTTTAGGGCTTGAGGGGTGCGGCTAGTTATCATGCTTCGTTCTCATGAAAACTACAGCTGTCAGTCTCGTATCATAAGTCAGATCATTGGTTAGAGACTGACAGACAAAAGTTTTACTGTTTAATTCATTATCAAGCGTGATGAGGCATAGCAGCGAATGTTTCCATACCGATCAAATACAAACCGAAGCACGTGGACAGCGGTAGTGTGGTCATCGCACATTGGCAAGAGTCAGTGTGACCCAGATAAGATTCTCTGTGAGTAAGGTCACTGACCGGACAGCAGGCTTTACGGGTAGCGTGTGGGGTGTGGGTTAAGTAGGTGATGCTGTGTGCCAGGTGAAAAAAACCCCCAAAAACAGCACTTTGTGGCTGGTACCAACATGTCACTAATAACTCATTTTAAAGAATATTATCATATAGCTACACTTTGAGGCTCGTAGATGTTAGTTTTCTGTTATTCTAGTAAAAGTTACTTTCAGATTTTGTCAGTAATAGTACTTTACAGTTGCATAGAAAGGAGTTATATTTTGAAAGCCTGGGAGATTCCCTAGGCTATGAATGTGCAGTGAACAGGCTTAGCCTGAAAATCTTTCTGGCAGGGCACTGAAAGGCTTAAGGACCCATTTTCCATAGGTTACTTCATTGTGCACACAAGTAAATGGTATGTTTGTAGCCATCTCCCAAATATTCAGTTGAATTGGTTTTATTATTTGACTGCAAATTTGCTATTTTGACATGTGTGATAAACTCTAATGTTCATGATGATTTGGTGACAAACAGTGGGATACGTATCAATAAATGTCCTATTTGATTTCAGGTTCTCCAGAAAAATACAGACTGAGAAAATCTACAGGTGCCAGCCAAACATTTGGTCGAGACAACCAGGCTTTCCTTCATTACTTGGAGCACAAGGATGAACAGGAGAGAAAGTTACGACAACAAGAGATTGATATTCGACGCCAAGAATTAGAGTTACACAAGAAAGAACTGGAGCTGCAGAGAGAGCGGCTTGAGTATGACCGTGTGGAGAGACAAACCCACTTAGATCTGTTGCGTGCACAGTTTGAGACATTTACAGGACAGAAGTCCAAACAGTTGGTGACGGAGAACAAAGTGGACGCTAGTGGTGTAACAGAATACACTATTGTGGTCAATAATGACCAAGCATTTGCTACACAATAAACTGGTTATGTCTGGGAGCTGAATAAAGTGTTAAAAATTGCTATGTATGTGTTCAGTCTAGGTCTATTCAACCCTGGTGCAAACTGCCCTCACTTGTCTAACTAGTGGATTCCAGGTTCAACTTCATACCTGATGTATTGACATAGAATTGAGAGGTCAGATGTCAGCAGTATGAAAATGAGATGATACAAGAAAATTTTTGCATACAGAAATTGCTAGCTTTGTCAAGTGAGGCTGATTCCATCTTAGTGCCATTTAAAAATCTGAAGCAAAGAGCTTATAAATAATATTCAACCCTAGAGTCGTAAGTGCCGCAATATGGTTTGTTCCTGCAGTGGGCAGAATTGACCGCTGAACATGACGGAAGATCTGGGGCAAGCTGAGCTGACTCGTTATCAGCTCTTCATGCTAATTCCTATATGAGGGGAGTAGTGCAAATAGCCAGCTTTATTTGCCTTGGTATTGTGTGGAAAAATGATGGCGATGGGTGGATTTGGGAAAAAACGTGCTATTGTGACAACAAATGGAAAAGACTGAGTAAGATTGTAGCCAAGAAAAGAAAATGTAACATAGGCTAACAAACACTGAGAAGTGATGCTTCCAATGCTAACTTAACCACACTATAATAATGGGAAGAGAGGGGACTTAAAAACTACATGTGCTATCAGCTTCCTCAAGGCAGTTTGCTTTCACTGAGGACAAGATGTCATCTTTCTGCAGGAGGGCACGAACTGGAGGATTAGGATTGCTGTTCCATCCTCCCCTTCTTCTTATTCCACTGAAAAAAGTCTCCAGGTGATCATGAGAGAATTATGTAAGGATAAACTCAATGTGGGAAGCTCTGAAAGATCAAGTGCTCACATACATGTAATAATCTTAAAGAGGTAAGGGTTGTCATGAAACCGGTAAATCCAGTCCTGCGCATGCCAGTAGTAACAGATTTATCACAGATATCCTTTAAAGAGTCAATGTACTTGCAAGCATCAGTGATGAGTTCAAATTTGTACTGAAGATTTTGCTGAGTAATGAGGCCCTTGTAGTCTTTCGCAAGATAATTCTGTGAATTACCATATATCAAAAATTTTGTCAAACATTCAGATAAATGCCAGATTTTTAAGGGATTTTCTTATCCTCATTAATATGAAGCTTGTTTGAAATGTGTTTCTGATACAGATACACATTAATTTCATTGTGCCATAAACAAAATGACTTTATTTGTAAGATTAAGAGTCCAACAACGCTTCATTTGATGGAAAATATCCATATCATAACTTTCAACATTATGAACCTTTCAGTTTGTTTTAATTCACTGAAAACTGGTCAGTTTCGATGTGTCACAGTTTGCAAAATTTTGATATTTTGTCCTTTCTGTCATAAATTGCTCACCAGATTCCAATGCCTCATGAAGTTAAAATTCCTCTCAATGCACCAAAGCATAATTTTGTAAAAAACCTGCTAGAATCAAGGCAAAAAGCAAAGGCACCAATCTGACTGTTGGGATGCAAAATTTTTACCACTGGAATTCATTGACAGTTTATGTTGATCATGCTTCCATCAAGTGTGAGTAAAAAAAATAGCAGTTTTGCAGTAACAAGTTGTTTAATAATACATGTACCACGTCTTCCACTCAGCTGATGCTAACCGAAAATTTTGACGGAAATGGCTTTGGATTTGTAGGAATTCATTGCTTTGTTGAAAGACAGCATTCAATTATTGATAGAAGCTTTTTCTCATAAGGAATGAGTTTCCCAGAATGGGAGAAAGGGGTATTTAGCTTTCAAGGTACGGTATGTCAGACAGTGTCATACTTACTGTCATGGTCAATGTTAATTCTATTTGTCTCATTTTATGATTTTTTCCATTTTTTAATACAGACATATATTTTGCTTATTCACAAACAATGATTTACTGTCTTCTGTTTGTTGTCAAAACAACTGACATGTGCTGTGTTCTATGTTAGACATGACTGAAAGAATGGAAGGACAACTAGAGGCTGGATACAGTGCAATCCTAATATCTCGACGTTGGTGGGACTATCTGACTTGCGTTGAGAAAAGAGAAAGTCGAAATAGCAGATTAGTGGTGGAAACAAACAAAAAAAAAAAAGCTGGGGAGATCATTTATCATCATTATATTATATCGGGAAAGTGTCCAATAAATAACGCAATTATGTCCCTTTTTTAAAATAAATTATCGGCATACTGTCAGTGTCACCAGTTCCTCAAATGTTGTTCTTCTGTGGAGGAGTTGCTTGGCAAGGATTTTGCCGATATCGGAGAAATGCTGCTGCTATACATACATCAAATGCTCAGGGTTTTACTATTTCCTTTTAACATGGACCTGACTTTTTTCTTCAGAAGTGATGATACGATACACACACTGTCAAGAACAGATTTAATTCATAAATGTTTCCACTGACTAAATTTTTGTGAGAGAGCAGTGAGTAATTTTTGCAAACGTAATTATTGTGCGAGCCAGCATAACTTGGTCTCGTAAACAATTTGTTTTGAACAGTTTTTTTTTATAATAGATAGACAGAAGGTGTGGGGAAGGATAGACGGACAGCGTAGGTGTGCATGACTGAGCACTTGTTATATCTCGTGTTTTGAACTAGGTTTAGTAGAGAGGGAAGGGGTGAGTAGGAATTAAATGTTATTGAGATGTCTGTTGACGTACAGAAAATCCGTGATCCAGAGTGAAAGCTCGGGGTTTTGAACATGTTAAGAATTTATTGCTATAAAATTACATTATATTATATGAAGTAATTCGACCTTTGATGTCGACCCAAGGTCGTTGCGTAGGGCTGTTACTTAAAATAACTCAGTTCGGCAGCTGAGCTAGAAGTGGTTGCACCAATCACAATCCAGGAATTAGACGGTAAGCTGCAGATGCAGTCCAGTATTTAAGGCCATACAGAACTTAGTTCTGGGCCACATGTAGACAATCCATTTACGAGGTGGTCGGCGATAGTCCTCAGCCAGATGAGAGACATAGAGACGCAGTTGAGCAGTCCATTGTGAGGAGCCTGATTTAAAGCTCCAGAGCCTAAGCTACTTGGTTTGATATAAACCCACAGCGTTTACATCCAGCGCTCTCACTCCTAGTGAGGGCCGCATGGTGAGAGTCCATACTAATTTGTAATGATGAAAGTGAACCGTTCTACTTACTTTTGAAGACAGTTTCAGAGCTACGGCCAGACAACGCATGGTTGTACAAGCATTCTCCATGGCGTGTCTAGAGGAAATGTCCATATCATAACATGTCTCATTGAATTAATAGAATTTAAACTGTTATATCCGTCGCCACGTGCGCGGATTCTTTTTGCCATATAACTCATATGACCTGCAAGTAGTTAGATTGAATACGTTAGTCTTTATAAAAGCTGTAGTTCCATTAGTTAGATTCAGTTGCCTTTGAATTGATATTTATATTTATAATTATATTTGTTACATTAATTCCTGTAATTAAACTGCCCTACAGTTCTGCTAAAATTGAAAGCAATTGATTTATTTAGTTTTTAGAGTGCAAGTATTTATTTTTGTGTGTTCGTCGATTGTGGGAGCGGACCTCGAAAGAGTGTCAGTCGAAATATCCCCATGTAACCCACATCGCGACACTGGAGGGGACACTACACACCATTGTTTAGTTTATAGTTTTTTTAGATTAGAGTATATCGTTTTTCTCTTTGATTAACTTTTGTTTCTTTTCAGTTTCAGTGCTCACGTGGTCTCGCACGTTGAGCTAGTTTAAAATTATTTATTATTTAGTTTGTATACTGCTTTCTTCATTATTTGTTCCACATATTTCCGGCTCTCCCATTGACCCGAGGATCGAGGCCAAGGAGACGTCAACATAACTGAACGGTGAAAGACAAAAAAGACTGACTGTGGTGGACGCAAAGGCTAAAGGAATCTCCACCAGTTCCTTGAGTTAAGTGATTCCATCCTAAAATTTTGTCTGCGTCTGGGGAGTTGAGTGTTCCTCCTCGTGTTTTACAGGCTTTTTATACTTTTTCTCTGTGTTTAGGAACTCACGGGCGGTGGCGAGGGCGTTCTTACGTTTGCGGGTCCCCCCTGCCAAAGTGGTGGCTTGGTCGCAGACTCTGCCGTCTCGACGACAGATTGTGCGGTCTCGCAACACCAGTGGTTATTGAAACTGTGGGAAGTCGCATTCGCGAGAACGGACTTTGATAGGGATCTGTACACTTTGTTTAGATTGTAGCGTTCCCATCTTCCTCGTTGTTTTAGGAAGACGTCTCTCTTGTCCTCTTCTTAATCCTATCTGTAAATATGTTCAGACTGTAGAGTTTGTTATTGTCCGTCTTTTCTTGTTGGTACATTCCTTTGTTTCTTATTTTACCTAAGTAACTCATGTGTCTACATTGACACATTGATTGAGTAATTTGATCTGGTTATTGAGAGTAAATTGAATTGTTGGAACCCGTGCAGTTAGCACACTGCCAGTTCTATGGAGCTTATTAAGCGTCATGTATAACCGATCTCGTCTTTATATTGACGAGCTCCCGAGAGGGCAGTATTAGACTGTTTAGGGAGGTGATTTTTTTTGAATAGGGATATGTAGTGAGTATTGATTTTATTGTCGGCTGGTGCCGCCGCCCGAAGAGCAATGAATTTGTCTCATGGGAAGAGTCTGTATCAGTATCGAGGTGATGTCGATATAAGAGCTATGTGAATTATATATATTGAGTATACTTTTTTTTAGTCGTCTGCGTATGATGTCGACCCGAGGAGAGCAATAATGAGATTGTCTCATGGGATGGATGATATTGGTATTTTTCGATTATTTGAGAGATGTTGGCAGTGCTAACGTAGTACACTGCGTAATCGCGTATTCGCGTGTTATTGTTGAACCTTCTTACAGGCATTGTAAGCCCCACAGGGCAGTGTAAGGCCTCAGGGCAGTGTAAGGCCACAGGCAGTGTAAGACGCCGAGATGCAGTGTAAGACCTCTGGGCAGTGTAAGGCCGCAGGCAGTGTAAGACCGACGGGCAGTGTAAGACCGACTAGTTATGTAAGGAAGGGAGTATTCGCGTTTTGAGATATTTAGCAGTGGTAAAAGAGGACACTGTGTGTTCGCGTTTTTGAGTGTTTTTTGCAGTGGTAACAGAGGACACTGCGTGGTCGCGTTTTAAGAAGTTGTGAAGAAGAGGAGTTGTTTTTTTATACAACCGATTATGACTATGGTTTTCCGCGGTTCGTGGACCATCTAACGTAATACTATATATGACAAGTAAGAATAACCGATTATGATTGTGACTATCCATGTGGCCGGTGGATGAGTTATCTAAGAACATACCCGATATAGATATTGAATTGAACCGATTACGACTATATACCGAGATGACTGTGACACTTGACGTGTGCATGGCTTGCGTACGGAAACGGCGCATTAAATTAACTGCTATCGCCTGGTGGCACCTCATCTATCCCGGATTGGATATAATTAGAAATAGATTAAAGTGTAATGTTATTTAATTGTTGAATGCGAGAAGCGCTATATAATTCTTAAATCAAGACGAGCGCTACGCAGATTTTGAAAGAGTACGTCAGGCTAATTATCTTGTCGACGTTTGTTATTTCAGCTTCACTATGGCGAAATTTATAATTGATAGACCAGAATATGTTCCTATTTTATATACAGACTGTTAAACATTGAGGTTGAGCATTTTTCACCTTTCTCGGAGACCGTGGATGGTTTCACATTATATTGTCCTACCAATTATGGACATTCTTTCTCAAAATTTCCATGTGATTCCTTTTTCCACTAGCGTCCATCCTGACCATGACCTGAGTTTCAGACAACCTTGACGCCTTTGTCTGCGGGTCAATGAGATGCGAAAATGGCAAACCGAGCGACCAGACCTACTGCTGCCAGGATACCATTACTTTAATTAACTATTGTTCGTTCATGTTCTATGAATGTATTAATTACGCTCAATGAAGCGATGAGCTAGTTGCTCAATATTTCAGTCTTTACAGTATGTCTGTGTGAGAGAAGTTTATCACTTTAATTAAGTGCTACAATAATTATATATTATCACAGAACGTCGCATATAAATATACATATGCTATTGTCCATCGATAATGCACGTTCTTAGAATTATTTTTTTTTTGACTTTCAGTAACGATATATTTTTTACTATATAGCCCTTTCCAAAGTACTATTACATAGCAACGTTAGTAGACAGTTATGTCGTTCAAACCCTAAGTTTTCACTGGGGTGGGGGATGTGTCAAGAACAGATTTAATTCATAAATGTTTCCACTGACTAAATTTTTGTGAGAGAGCAGTGAGTAATTTTTGCAAACGTAATTATTGTGCGAGCCAGCATAACTTGGTCTCGTAAACAATTTGTTTTGAACAGTTTTTTTTTATAATAGATAGACAGAAGGTGTGGGGAAGGATAGACGGACAGCGTAGGTGTGCATGACTGAGCACTTGTTATATCTCGTGTTTTGAACTAGGTTTAGTAGAGAGGGAAGGGGTGAGTAGGAATTAAATGTTATTGAGATGTCTGTTGACGTACAGAAAATCCGTGATCCAGAGTGAAAGCTCGGGGTTTTGAACATGTTAAGAATTTATTGCTATAAAATTACATTATATTGTATGAAGTAATTCGACCTTTGATGTCGACCCAAGGTCGTTGCGTAGGGCTGTTACTTAAAATAACTCAGTTCGGCAGCTGAGCTAGAAGTGGTTGCACCAATCACAATCCAGGAATTAGACGGTAAGCTGCAGATGCAGTCCAGTATTTAAGGCCATACAGAACTTAGTTCTGGGCCACATGTAGACAATCCATTTACGAGGTGGTCGGCGATAGTCCTCAGCCAGATGAGAGACATAGACGCAGTTGAGCAGTCCATTGTGAGGAGCCTGATTTAAAGCTCCAGAGCCTAAGCTACTTGGTTTGATATAAACCCACAGCGTTTACATCCAGCGCTCTCACTCCTAGTGAGGGCCGCATGGTGAGAGTCCATACTAATTTGTAATGATGAAAGTGAACCGTTCTACTTACTTTTGAAGACAGTTTCAGAGCTACCGCCAGACAACGCATGGTTGTACAAGCATTCTCCATGGCGTGTCTAGAGGAAATGTCCATATCATAACATGTCTCATTGAATTAATAGAATTTAAACTGTTATATCCGTCGCCACGTGCGCGGATTCTTTTTGCCATATAACTCATATGACCTGCAAGTAGTTAGATTGAATACGTTAGTCTTTATAAAAGCTGTAGTTCCATTAGTTAGATTCAGTTGCCTTTGAATTGATATTTATATTTATAATTATATTTGTTACATTAATTCCTGTAATTAAACTGCCCTACAGTTCTGCTAAAATTGAAAGCAATTGATTTATTTAGTTTTTAGAGTGCAAGTATTTATTTTTGTGTGTTCGTCGATTGTGGGAGCGGACCTCGAAAGAGTGTCAGTCGAAATATCCCCATGTAACCCACATCGCGACACACACAGTAGCCTACAGGGGACAAGGTGGTCTAGAGGCAAGGTGCTCGCCTCTCATGCCAAGGGTCCCGGGTTCTAAACCCGGGCAGTGCAGGCATGTTGGAAATTGGATTTTTCTCATATTTTCAAGTCCCTGGTCCTATTGGGGGGTAGGATCGAGTACCTAGTCTTCTCGGATAAGGACGAAAAAATTCGGAGGGCCCGTGTGCACATTGCGCACGTTAAAGATACCTTGGCAGTTGGAAATCGTAAAGAGCAGGCCGAAAGGCTGCTGCCCGGGCAAAATTGAAAATTGAAATTAATAGATTAAAATTTATCCATATCATCCCCCCCCCCCCCGCCAGAATTTATTATTCATTATTAAATATATATTGTTATTAATAAATATTCAAATATTATTTGAGTTGTGTGTTGTGTGAACTGATGTGAGTTGTGAACTGCTGTGAGTTGTGAACTGTTGTGAGTTGTGAACTGCGCCTAACTGGCTGCGTTACAATTTGCTCTGAGATAGAGAGAGAGAGTGAGCGAGACAGGGAGAGAGAAAGAAGCAGTGCAGTATGTTGAGCGCTTCGCAGGCAGCTCCATTCTGCTCTGTGGTTGACATGTTGTTTCTGTAAAGCGCATAGAGCATTTTAAATGGATATGCGCTATATAAATGCTATACATTATTTTTTATCATTATTACAGCAGTTAACCAAGAGATCTAGGTCAAGGCTGAGTAATTTAGTATTACTATTATCAACGGCGCACGAATGTTTTGGTGAGAGAAAAAAATTGTAGTACTATAGTACTCTGTACGTGTACTTTTATTGCCGTGCGCTTATGCATGGCACTCCACACTCGCGTTACTGAAGCCAAGGGTTATCCTGTGTCCACACACCCCCCTCTCCTACCCTTCCCTGCCAGCATCGCAAAAAAGAAATGAGGTCTTTTAATGTGGGCAGTTGCTTGTCATTTTCGGTAGCACATTAGTGCACTTGCGCTCTGGTCAGGGAGAAATATGTCGATATACATGTAAGAGGAAAGTATGGAATAACACGTCGAGTTACTGGGAAATATTTAGTAGTATTAAAGAAGGAACAGGTTGGGACTTAAAAATTGTGTCGAGTTACCCAGAATGTCAACAAAAGCCATGTCGAGATAAGTGGATTGGACTATTTTATGTGCTGGTGGTAATGGCAGGGCTAGAATTTCTTATTCATGTTGCCAGGCTTACCCTAAACAGATCACACTTCAGTAAAATGAAGATTTGAAATCAAAACACACAATATAGTGATTTCATAGTGTCATGGATTTATGGCCATTCAGAAAATTCTACATTCAGCTCCAAAGATATTGAAGACTGAAGAAGCATGCACTAGCCAATTTTGATTGTATGACTTATTGGATAACGTCAAATTTCAGAGAGATGTTGGGGGGTTAGGTCTCATTGAAAATCAGTGTCATGTTGTGATCTTTCAACTTTCAAAATTGGCTAGGGCGCGCCATGTCTAAGCATTAAAAAAGTACAGATTTAAAGATCACATTAGACTCATTCACATCAAGTAACAACAGTGAATGAAAAAACACCAACTACGTAATTTTTCTCAAATATAAGAATTTTGCAACTTTGATTTTTCACCCCTCAAGTGCTCGCAAACCTCAGACTGACTGAACGTTGCAAACAAAGATAAATGAAAAAGAAAACCTCAGGGCATCATTTTAAAATGATTTTTATTTGAAATGTCAGGCAAAATAGTCTAAGCGATATATCTAGTGGTTCATCCTGTGGTTACAATTACCACTTTTAGTTCATGGCTTTGGCCTGAAGTAAAAGTGATACTATTTGTCTGTGTGGATATGAAAGTGTAGTAATGTTTGTGCTATCTATATGCCACTGACATTTACTGAAGGCAAAATATTCATGAAATTTACATTCACACTAAAAACCAACACGTAAATAAAACAACTAAAAACTTTAAGCAAGGACGGAATTGTCTAATTCACTGTCAAAATGTGTGCAAATGAATTATTATAATACTTAAAAGAATAATATTTATGGTAATACTAAAAATGTATGATTCAGTTCTACACAAATATAACATCCTAAAATATCACTTTAATAATATAAAACCTAGAAAAGATTTACAAGTTTTTACAACACATAGATAAAAATCAATGCTGAATGTGGACGGCATAACAGAAGTGAGACTTTAATAAGGCTAAGAAAATTAGTAAGAACTCAAATGTTTTAGGTGTCCAATGAATTACACAAACACCATGGAAACTTCAATACACAAACATCTTTTTCGGGGTGACGAATCTGCATCACTTTTGAGCTGGACTGAAAACACACTTCCAGCGTGCTTCCAACATTATATCCTTTTCATGTGAATTTTTGTTATCATCAGGTCTTAGTAAAAATTATCAGACACAAAGCAATCAATATATCAAAAATTAAATCTTTCATGTGTAAAACTGCATTAGCATATCATCTACAGTCTATTTTGTCCCTTTCTGCTTGAATAAATGGACGGAAAACTAGAAATTCTGATAGGTGACTGGGAAACTAGTTCAGTCACATGAGAAATACATAATTGAAAGGCAAGGTGAAAGGCTTGTCACAAGACATGGTACTCATCCACTGACCCAATGGAGGCAGTTACCAAGCTAGATGCATGTGTATGTAGGAGGGAGATTTAGAAGATGACAAACATACATGTATATGCAAAGAGAGGTCAAATTGTGCTATAAAAATTTTTTTGTAATACAAGCAGACAAGAAAAGAATAGCTTAAGTTTTAAACTCTTGATGTTCCTTTTTCTGCACAACCATTACAATCATGACTCCAAAATAAAAAACCAAACCAGAAACAAAATATTTCAATTGCAATAATATTGCATTAGAATTTAGACATTACATTGGTTTTGTAACAGACGTATAGCAGTTTGTGTGTAATTAGTGTGAGTAATGTAAAGGAAGAAGAAAAGACAGTTGTAAGGGGTCAATGTGGCAGAGTGACTGGAGTGGGGATATTCCAAAATTTGGAAATATTTCTAATTCCTCACAATGTTCAGATAAACAGCAATGGAATGTTATTTAAGTGAATATACATGTATAGAGGTACACATTTGAACAGACATTACATAAGTTCGCTTCTGAATGGATAAATAGTCAATTTTCACATGGAAATGAATCTAAAATACTAAGGACTAGGCTGTTAGGATTAGTTGAAGAAATTATAAAATCAGTATATCTAATCCAGCTGGACATAAAATGAGAGTGGAATGTGAGTATCTGCTGCTAAATCTTTTATCACCAATGGAACAATACAACAGGTCAGATCATCTGATCAAACAGAAGTAATGCACCCTGGCAGGGTTCTCATTACACAAGGAAAATAAAAACATTTTTTCCAAGGTGAAGTGAGAGCTGGACACTGCACTGTTAATTTTAAATGCAGACCATAGCTGTCATCACTGGGTGGAATGATCTAGCAGTCTATATGATATGAGTTATCACTACAGCTGTTGGTAATGTAAGATTTAGGCTGGCGGCCCACTGGTCAAGTCTGTTTTTCATCTGCTTTGACTAAGTTGAATGAGCAAGTCTCTCTTTCTGCAAGCTGACGCAAGACGGTTTTGACGACAACCTTGTTTCAGTCTCGTCGGGGTGCTACATCCCGTTTAACTCCACAGTCCACAGTCAAACTGAGACGAAACAGACTTGACTTAACCTTGATCACCACTCAAGTGTCTGTTGTCAATAGTGTCATGTTTACCCTACCCTGTCAGTGTACATCTGTAATTCATTTTCCCTCTCTGTGAATAGATGTTCAGAAAGTTGAGACTCCCTCACACCTGTAACATTCACTACTACTCGACCAATATGCTAACAATTCTTGTCACTAGCATGTTCTGAATCACCTAGAAAATACCTGCTTTTCTTAACTACGAAAAGATATAAAAAACAAAGCAAGTACTGGGTGAGAACAGGTCTCATCCCTAATGAAATCACAGATGCATCTGGTCCATCTTCCAGGTCTTTAGTCTCTTTCCATGGTTAATATATTATTCATGTACAAGTATTTTGCTGGTCATAACGGAAAAAAGTGTACAGATCGTTTGTTTGATCTTTGTTTAATAAAACAGCATATTTTAACCCAACTGAAACAAAGCATAACCCTGTTCCGGTGGTTGTTTGCGGCCAGACCTTAAGAGAGCAGATTTGCCTTTGTCCTACTTTGAATCTTCATGGGTCAGTTTCTATGACACTTACAGTCCTTACACATAAAATGAATTTACACATGTAGATACCATATGCTTTATTTAGTGCCCAGTTTTAATTTGTGGCAGACAGAAGACAAAAATATTATCACAAAATACAAAGCTCTGAAAAGAGAAACAGGCAACCATATGGCCAAATGATGCTCTGCTCCTGGACATAGACACAAGCTCTAGCAGTGAATTATGCTTTTTTGTGGTATGACCAAAAGAAGTTCACATTGTTTGAAGGCCCTAGCTGGAGAAAAGATGTCTACTCTGCAATACTGCTGATTCAGATGTTCTCCCAGCAGTCCCAGTCCTACCAGAGTCCTCCACACACAACATTTATTCTCCATGCTTCAAAGTTTGCCCCAGCCGTCCACGGTTCAGTAGACCAGAGTACTCATATGTGATGTTCTGGCTTTCTCCAGCTGTGTGGACAAATCTCGCACCTTGTCTGACCAATAGTCACTGCTTTGTTGAAGTTGGATGGACAGCTGTGGAAGAATAGTACACGCAAGGTGATCAGCTGAGTGAAACAACATTTCAAAACAGGATGGGACAGAAGAAAAAATGCACATTTTGTACATGAGGCAACAGCACAGGACCAGTAACATTTTTCCTCACCCAAGTTGAGAAAGTCAAACACAATGATGATTGGTTCTCAAAATTTTGAAATTCTTATTTTTGCCATTTTAAGTTATTTTATCTGATATCTTTTTCTATTGTTTATTTTAGGGAATGGTAAATTTTTGTCCCAGTCATTATTTTGCTTGGTTTTCTCAGCTTGGGTGGTTGCGACATTACTGATTCTGTGCAGTCATTTCATACATTCTTCCACTCCATCAGGGCCATCAACTATTACTATAACCAGCTACCTCAATACATGTATATGAACACGAATGCAGGGAAGTTTGCAACTGAAAACTAAATCATGCAATGAAAACAACACATTACAAGGGTTCTCTTCTACATGTATGTGACTAACGCAGTTGTGCAGTAAGAAATAGAACATTGACAGCCATCAGTTGTTGTAATCATCAAGCAGACTACATTACACAGTTCACGAGTGAATACATGTATGACTGTGCTGAGAAAGAACTTGACAAAGCTAATGAGCTCTTTGCTCCTTTGATGTACATCCTACAAGAGAGGGGCTCTAGTGAAAGGCCTATGTGGTCCTGCCACCTACAGTACAGGTATGGTGAATATACAAAACCACATGAGCCCTTCCGAGTGGATACTTCCGTTTCACGTGTGGGCAACTACATTCTGGTGTCAAAGATTTGTCGCCAGCATTATACCAATTTTGAAACAAGATTAACAGGTAATATTTCAATTCTAGCGTTATTTACAATGGATCACTTTCACCTCGTAAATGCAGCCAACAATATTACATTGCAATGTATTATATGTATAATATGTAGTTAACTTTTTCTGTCACGGACTAACTATACTCAAATCCAGGTTCACACTTTCTGTCACAGCTACCCTTTAAAAGAATAATTGAAGAAAAGACTGGATTTGGCTGCTGTAAACATGTTAATCTGTGAAAATCAAGAAATTAAACTTGACAATGATGGAATGAGAAATGTTTAAATCATTTCATCCATTTTTGCTCTTCTGCCATCCAAGATGCATCAGCAATAGCCATTTATTTCCGGTCGCTTCATGTCTCTGAGAATGTCAAGAGTCACCTCAGGAAGAGCTGTCCATCTGAGTCAGGATGTTATTGCCTTGTTATACCTGATTTGCCACTTTCATTCTTCAAAATTAAATAAAACATATGACCCAGTGTTTTTTTTTTATAGTTCTCTTCATGTTTAGAAGCCACTATTGCACTGAAAGAATAAGTTACCAGTGGGGAAACATGGTGTAAAAGTCTCTGTAATACATGTACACGTATACATCTATACAAATATTTTGGTATAAATCAGAAAGTTATAGCTTTGACTGTACAGGGAAACTAAGAGATGATTAAGCATGATTAGTATGAGGTGAGCTAGGATATAGCACTGTGAAAGTAATATAACAATGTAAGGTGAAAAAGTTAATAGTGAATGAATAGTTAGTGCTCATTTCACACAAGTCAGATTCAAAAACCATTTTCACATTAAATATAGGTCCATACACTGCAAACCCATACAACATGGCATTTTCAAATAAGAATACATGAATATGACACAGAAAGCTCAGACATGCTGAAATCTGGTAGCCAGGTCAAAGGTGAGAGATGAGAGCTAAAATGACAAAGAGTTAGTTACATTGCATTTCAACCAGAAGGCACCTGAAATGTCTTAACAATGGTTGCATCTGTCATAAGACAGAACTGTTTTATCCTTTATTTCTTTGAATTTTTGTCCGGTCTATAAATTGATCTTTTTTTTTTTCCATTTTAGTGAGTGGTTCTGTTGTTATGCCAGCTGCACGTGTACCGTAGCCAGTTCGAACCTGAAGAAACTTCTCACTAATATGCATGCTAATAGCTTTTCTGTATTTTTTAATTATTATTATTTTTAACTCATGTCCAATCCAGTCCGCTTCACTTCTGTCATTTCACTTCACTGTCAATCTCACATTCTGGTGTATCTATGATTTCGGTGGTTATGAGATAGGTTATCGTGCTGACGCGCCGTTAAACCCAAATTCAAACAAACAGAAGTTCCAGCTATGCTATCACTGCTCATGGTGAGATCTATATCTTTATACCTTTGAAATTATAAGCAAAAATGTTTTTGCCACATGTTTGTCTGTATAAAAGAAGTCTCAGTCTCATCAAAACTGACATGCTCTCCTGCAAAACGGAGAGATTGAAGATATGCCAAACACGAGACAAATGACGATTTGTTCTCCATATCACATCTCTTGAACAAATTTTGTAGTGATTCTTGACAATCTGAAACCATAGGTACGCTAAAAGAAATCCATGCCTGAGCTTTCTTTATACAAGGTGATGTTGAAACTGAGCCACATTTACGTATTGCAGGCCACCAGGCCAAAAATGGTACTGTGTTTGAAGTTGGAAACCAAGGCAGAAAATATACAGGCTGACCCCGCAATAACAGTGGTGAGTTGATAGGGCACAGATGTACCAAAACATATGAAGGTCTACAAAGCTAGTAGTAGTACGTGTACCTCTGTAAATGTTTTTATGGTAGTGGATAATGTGCCATGCAGGACAAGTATGCCAAGCCAATATGGATAACAAGGAAGATGATAAGATCAACAGATTAGATAATACATTACATAGGTGCTGTTCTCTACACAGAATGATTGTCACGAGTGGAGTGAGCGATAGTTAATAATTACGGGGGGAAAGGAGGAGAGTAAAATTAACGCACGTAGACAAGTGGGGGAAAGCGTGCATGTTATTAGTGGTGGGGGTCTGAAGGAGGCGAGGGCGCTGTATTACCAGTTCACTGCACAGAGATAGTCCAAAGAGAACGGACGCTAGTAAGAGCCCAGCGGGCGAACATAAGGGGAGCAGTCGGAAGACGGATGAGAGTGTTTTTTCCAGTGATGACTGGTAGGTAGAACGTTGATTGATAATTATGATTGATGTATTATATTCGTCTATTACCCTGATGTAAATAAGTATATGTGAGGAATGTGGAAGTCCTTGATATTGGATATAGCAATGTGCGCCATGAGCGATAGATGAAAGTTGAGTTCAGGGATTTGTAGCACGAGTGAGTAGTGTGTACTACGGTGGAGGTGTGTTACCATAAGATGTTTGGTGAGTGAAATGTGAACTATTGTGTGTACGCTTCATGGGTTGTAAGGAGAGGTGGAGTGAATAGAAATGGTAGGGTATTATACCAATGTAATGTTATTCTTGTAGGTGTCGGGGACGGGCTGAAGAGCCGCCTCGGTGAGCACAGGGGATAGGCCAGCATAGGGCCGGAGGCCACACATAGGCCAGAAGTGAGGCTGTCGGTGCAGGACAGTAGAGGCACATAAAGTCGTGGCAGTCAGGCCACGGACAGGGACGTAGATATGAGCGTGAATGTGATAATGTACTAGTGCCATGTTGATGGGCTATTGAATGAGATAATGTACTACTGCCATGTTGATGGGCTATTGAAATGATAAGGTGCTATTGCCCTGCTGAGGTGCTAGTGGAATGCTAAGGTGTATGACAATAGGAAGGTGATATTGAGAGACTGCGGTGCCAGTGAATTATTAATGTGCTATTAAGACCCTGAGGGGAGAGGCTGAGGCCGAAGTGTCTTTAGGAAGTAACTACCGGGTTGTGGATCCGAGGAAGAGTGCATGTGGGAATAAGGCCGTTGTACGGCAGTTAAGTTCAATAATATAATATATGTAATTGCGCTATTATCTGTATAATTATGTTTAATAAATGTGTGAGTCTGATAGGTTGTTCTGTTAAGTGTTAAACTTGTTCGTTCGTGATTGTTGTCTTGTTATAATAATTATTACATCTCCCAGTCTGGGATTTGTGACACTGGGGGCTCGTCCGTTGTGACTCGTCCATTTTCGTAAAAGTTAGTTGTAGTTAGTTAGTAGGTATTTTTCAGTGGGCATTTGTTACTTTAGTTTTTGTCCACGTAGTACTTATCTTGTGGTAGGAATTTGTGCTGTCCTTGTTCGTGGGATGAATGGAAATTTCATGATGGTATAATTTATGTATATTTATGAATATGTATTGATGCATGTATTTTGATGAATATGTATTAATGTGTACTTAATTTCTGCAGAGTGTGTGTGCCAGCCTGTAGAGGTCAAGCAGCCAGAGCTCCGCAAAGGGGAGAAATTGAAATCAATGGTGAAAGTTAAGTGAAAAATTTGTGCCCTGGATTGAGGGCTGTCTTTTCTTCTGTCTTTTTCTCTGTTTTTGCTGTTTTCGTTTGCTGTGTTGAACCTAGTTTATCCTTTTAAAAAGGTGTGATAAACTTGGAACTTCGTTCATCACGGTGAACATTCTGTAGGGCTTTGTTATTGTTTAGTTGTAGCGTCGATATCTTCTCTGTTCTGCAGGAAGACGTATTCTCTTGTCCCTCTTTCTTCCCTATCTGTAGATACGTTCTTTTTTTTCAGACTCTGTTCTTGTTCGTACCTTGTAGTGTAATCGGCGTAGTTAGGTTGCATTTTTTTTTCCATTATATTTTCTTTTTTAGGTCTTTGTCCTAGTCTGGTTCGTTGTCTTTGATGTCCTTGTGGTCCTTCTACTGAATTTCTTCATCTTTGTCTTTTCTATTCTCTTTTGTTATTTAATAGTGCTATACATTGTATGAACATAGAATTAGTTAGACAGTATGCTATAAATTGTTCGGTTAGGTGTGTGTGTTTCTGAATTGTATTTGAGACAATTGGGTGTTGTTATATCTGGTGTGATCTCAGGTCTCTGGTCGTGTCGTTAGTGATCATACCGACAGGTTGGTCTTTGTCATAATACATACCATAACCATAAATCTGTGAAATGGCGGAACTCCAACAATTAATGAAGTTAGGTAAGGAACTTGGCCTTGAGGGAGAGGAGCTGCGCGGCTGGATTAAAGAGCAGCAGGCAGAATTGCGCGATGAGCGTGCTAAGGATAGAGAGCGAGAAAAAGACGCTCAAGAGCGGCAACAGGAGGCTAAGGCTCAGGAGCAGGAGAGGGAGTTAAAGTTAAAGGAGATAGAAGCCCAAGAGCGGGAGATAGAGGCTAGGGATAAGCAACAGGAGAGAGAGGCGCGAATAAGAATCGCCGAGTTGGAAATCAAAAAGAGTGCGCCAACAGAAACAGTTGAGCGGCAGGTACACAATAAAGGTGGCGTTAGGATTAAGCTCCCTACGTTCGACGACCGGAAGGACAACATAGACGCCTTCCTTTACAGGTTCGAACTGAACGCACAATTGCAATGGGGGGAAAATAAGGAATTATGGTCCACGTACCTGGCGTCCTTATTGCAGGGGCGAGCGTTAACCTACTTTAAAGAGCTACAGCGCGAAGACGTGCAAGATTACGATAAGCTGAAGGCTTTGCTGCTTCGCCGATTTGCGCGTACCGAGGAATATTTCCGGGAGCAGTTTAGGCGATCACGTGCGGATACCAGGGAGGACGTTGCTGCCTTCGTCGCGAGATTGACGGAATATTTCGCGAACTGGGTAGACTTGGCGCATGTTGGCGCGGATTTTACTAAATTAAAAGACCTAATGATCCGTGACCAGCTGTACGCGTCGTGCCATAAAGATCTGGTGGCTTTCCTGAAAGAAAACGAACCCGCGACGGTGCAGGAGGCGTCTAAGTTGGCGGAAGCATACCGTACGGCACATCCGTCCAAACCAGTGGCGAGGGCGTACGTCCAAGATGCTGGGTACGTCGCCGTTGTCGAGGGGTCGCCGACAGGACATAAAGACAGGTCGCGTCAGCGTGGTGCCTATAGTGGGCAAGCCCAGGGGCAGCGTAGGGGCTATCACCAATCACCTGCATATGGATCCGGTAAGTTTGACCGAGCAGGAGGGCTAGGTCGCGGTAATGGCCGAGGGCGATTTGTGACCTTTGCCGATGACCGACGGCATAGGGACTTTAGTTCCGATCGCGATGGGTCACGGGGACCCAGGTCTAGCGGAGCACAGGGAGCGGAATGTTGGACTTGCGGACGCGTGGGGCATTTTTCACGCGATTGTAGGGCCGCGAAGTGTTGGAACTGCGGCAGAGCAGATCACATCAGCGTGAATTGCCCTGCAGGTAGGATAGCGGCAAACGTGGATGGCAATCACGGTAGCTCCACTCCATGTTCCCCTAATAAATTTCATCATGCGGCTGCGTGTGTTACATCGGACAACGGAGGCGGACAGTATTCTAAGTGTCCCAGTTGTGAGAAGTTATTATATTCCGGTGTTTTACCTTGTGGGAGAAAGATCCCCGTTATAAATTCATGTCATACAGGAGGTGGTCTTAGGGTTTATCCGGGGTTTGTTGGGGACGAACCGGTCTCGGTTTTACGAGATACAGGATCTACCGTTGTGGGAGTGCATAGGGACTGCATTCGGGATTCACAGCTTACAGGTGAGACTGTCCCGTGCATCCAATTTTCAGGGGCCATAGAGAAATTACCCATGGCAAGAATAGTGATAGATACACCTTTCCTTAGCGGGGAAGTCGAAGCAGTCGTTGGTTGCTTTCCAGGCGCCCAGCTCATCATTGGTAATGTATCTCGGGTAGGTTCTCCTTCCGAGGAGAATGTGCAGGCATGGTCACAATCAAAAGGTATTGACTTTTGTGCCGCAGTCGAGACACGTCGACAGGTAGGTGATAAGGGTAAAATTAGACCTTTGGCAACGCCAGCGGTCAACCTGGATATCACACCAGAGCGCTTGGCGACATTGCAAAAGGAGGACCCATCATTGAGTCCATGTTTTGAGGAGGCGCGAACGGAGAAAACGAGGAAATATAAAAACGGGTCATCTTCCTTTTTTGTCCAGGGGGGCATTCTGTTCCGGAAGTATGTGACAGTGGCTTCGGTTCAGAAGCAGGTAGTGGTGCCGGTATCCTTGATTGCAACGGTATTGCGTCTGGCCCATGATGTTCCATTAGCGGATCATATGGGAAGTGCTAGAACCAAGCAAAGAGTTCTGAAAAAATTTTATTGGCCCTCAGTATACAGAGATGTACTGTTATATTGTAAGACGTGCAGTGCGTGCCAAAAGACGACACATAAGGGTCGTACACCCCAGGCTCCTCTTCAAAAGATCCCCACGGTTTCGGAACCGTTTAAAAAGGTTTCGATAGACCTTGTTGATTTAAGAGAAAGATTATCTTCAGCGCGCACTATAGCAGAAGAAGCGTCTAGTATCGCTTCAGCAAGAGCAAAGAACTATAAAGATAGAGGATCTAAACTGAGAATTTTTAAGCCAGGAGACAAGGTCCTATTGTTATTACCTACGGACCATAATAAGTTATTGATGACGTGGAAAGGTCCTTATGTTATTGAGCGAGTTGTTTCAAAGGTAGATTACGCTATCCACATTGATGGATCAAGTAAGGTTTTCCATGTTGATATGCTGCAGAGGTTTCATGAGAGACCAGAGTATCTGTATTCTCATACTAGTGTTGAAGGACATACCTAATGTCGTGTCATTCTTTGACGATATAGCATGTCATACGTCGACATGGTCTGATCATATTCAGACACTAACAGTAATTTTTAAACGATTACGTCATTTTGGGTTAACTGCTAAACCCGCAAAGATGGATTTGGCATGTCCAGAGATAGTGTTCTTAGGACATATCGTGGGTAGAGGTGTTCAGAGACCTGAAGTAACAAAAATTGACAAATTAGTAGGGTTGCAAATCCCTAAAACAAAGAAACAAGTCAGAAGCTTAGTGGGAATTTTAAATTATTACAGAAAGTTCATTCCAAATTTTTCCTCCTTGTCATCTTCTCTTACTGACCTTACTAAGAAGGGACAACCCGATAAGGTCCAGTGGACGTCTGAATGTCAGACAGGATTTGATAATTTGGTGACAGCATTATCATCGTCACCCATTTTGATATTACCCGATTTTCGATCTAATTTTATCCTCAGAACGGATGCGTCGGACTCTGGTGTCGGCGCTTGTCTTCTACAGGAGAAGAACGAATGTCTCCATCCTGTATGTTATGTCAGTAGGAAGTTATTGCAGAGAGAAAGAAAGTATTCTGTGATAGAGCGTGAGTGTCTTGCCATTGTGTGGTCCGTCCAGAAATTAGGACGTTATCTCATGGGACGAGAATTTTGTATCCAGACAGACCACAAGCCACTGACATTTTTGTCGAAGAATCGTTCGTCCAGCCCACGCTTGTCTAGATGGGCATTGGCTTTGCAGCCGTATACCTTCGTTATTCAACCAATTCCAGGAACCAGCAATCATGTCGCCGACTACCTTAGTCGAGCCTAGGGGAAGAGTTCAGGAGCTTATACATCGGAGGACAGGAACATTGACAGGATCTGTGTGAATGAGTCGACTTTAAAATATTGACATTATAAATATGATATGAAGAATGGTTGATAGGTTGAGTGGTTTTTGATTCTGTATTAGGTATTGTGTTTAGTTAGCTATTGATGATGTGATACATATATGCATAGTGCAGGGCATATTGATCCCCATATTTTCCCCTGATTCCGGTATTTTATGTGCTAGGGGCATTGGTAGGTCATTTTTATGTAGGTATTGCTCACGCTCACTCGTTGACAGTCATCTTGATGTGATTTGAAATTAATTGCATTAATTTTTTTGGGGTGGGGGATGATGTCACGAGTGGAGTGAGCGATAGTTAATAATTACGGGGGGAAAGGAGGAGAGTAAAATTAACGCACGTAGACAAGTGGGGGAAAGCGTGCATGTTATTAGTGGTGGGGGTCTGAAGGAGGCGAGGGCGCTGTATTACCAGTTCACTGCACAGAGATAGTCCAAAGAGAACGGACGCTAGTAAGAGCCCAGCGGGCGAACATAAGGGGAGCAGTCGGAAGACGGATGAGAGTGTTTTTTCCAGTGATGACTGGTAGGTAGAACGTTGATTGATAATTATGATTGATGTATTATATTCGTCTATTACCCTGATGTAAATAAGTATATGTGAGGAATGTGGAAGTCCTTGATATTGGATATAGCAATGTGCACCATGAGCGATAGATGAAAGTTGAGTTCAGGGATTTGTAGCACGAGTGAGTAGTGTGTACTACGGTGGAGGTGTGTTACCATAAGATGTTTGGTGAGTGAAATGTGAACTATTGTGTGTACGCTTCATGGGTTGTAAGGAGAGGTGGAGTGAATAGAAATGGTAGGGTATTATACCAATGTAATGTTATTCTTGTAGGTGTCGGGGACGGGCTGAAAAGCCGCCTCGGTGAGCACAGGGGATAGGCCAGCATAGGGCCGGAGGCCACACATAGGCCAGAAGTGAGGCTGTCGGTGCAGGACAGTAGAGGCACATAAAGTCGTGGCAGTCAGGCCACGGACAGGGACGTAGATATGAGCGTGAATGTGATAATGTACTAGTGCCATGTTGATGGGCTATTGAATGAGATAATGTACTACTGCCATGTTGATGGGCTATTGAAATGATAAGGTGCTATTGCCCTGCTGAGGTGCTAGTGGAATGCTAAGGTGTATGACAATAGGAAGGTGATATTGAGAGACTGCGGTGCCAGTGAATTATTAATGTGCTATTAAGACCCTGAGGGGAGAGGCTGAGGCCGAAGTGTCTTTAGGAAGTAACTACCGGGTTGTGGATCCGAGGAAGAGTGCATGTGGGAATAAGGCCGTTGTACGGCAGTTAAGTTCAATAATATAATATATGTAATTGCGCTATTATCTGTATAATTATGTTTAATAAATGTGTGAGTCTGATAGGTTGTTCTGTTAAGTGTTAAACTTGTTCGTTCGTGATTGTTGTCTTGTTATAATAATTATTACATCTCCCAGTCTGGGATTTGTGACAATGATGTCCCTGCTAATTGAAACAATATCCATAAGGATGCTCCCTATCTGACTGTTGCATTAAAGACTCCTTTCATAAGCCAAAATCTTGACAACAAAACAATAATACATAACTACAAATTTATTTATCAGGGTTCTCATGCAGCCCATAGAATTACAGGGATACCTGGAAAAGGCCTAGAATTTACAAATTTAACAACTAACCCTGGAAATAGTGGATCAGCTCTGGAACAGCCCTGGAACTCTTCTTCGGTTTAAATAACATTAGAAAGGTTTGGGTGGGGGGGGGGACCCAAACAAAACTGACATCCGCCCTCGTCCTCAACTTCTTATTTTCCTGCATTAAATAGCCCCGGAATGAAACATTTTAGCCCTGAAAACAGCCTGAAAAAACATTCTCAGAGAGGTGCAAGAATCCTCGCTTATGCATGCTTTATTTCACTGCAGGTTACCTACTTAGTTATCTTGAAATAATTTATTTTAAAAAAATGTTAAACAGATGAAATTACACAAGTAGTTACTTTGTTCTTAGTCATCATTCCAAGATAATCATAACCTCAGTTGACATTACACAATTAACTCACATAATATAAAATAAAATAATTATTCTGCGCAATGTTATATTGATGGAGGCCTCAGATGCTACCCCATACGCTCAAATGTTAAAGGAGACAGTGTTACTGTAGTTACATGCAGTTACACTAGAGACATCAACCACCAAGCCTCCAGGTTTGGCTATGCCTACCTGCATCACTGAGTGACAGCTTATGACTGGCATGTTTCCTGCTGGGAAAAGTCAGTTAAACCAGTGGGTGCATAAGAGAAAAACATAACAACAAACTCTTAAGACGTGATATGATCAAAAGGTGCCACACACAATCTGTGCTTTGTAAAAGGAATTTCAACTATTCACAGTGTATTGTTATATAGACAGAGTCATCTCCTACAATTTCATGCATGACCCACTAAATATCAGTCTCAATGAAAACAGGACAGTATTTCCCTGTGTGATTCAGACTACATCTAATACATGTACTAATAATTATAGGTCCAGTTATAAATATCCTACATGTATTATGATGATGGGGAAGACAGAAAGACAATTCTTTCCTTACAAGTGTCCAGGATTCCTTTGCATTTTAGGTTCATTTTTGAAGAAAAACCTGTGCAGATTAACCGTCTGATTGATTTGAGCTCCAAACCCCCTAACTTCTAGACATTCATTCTCAGTCAGATGAACATGCATCTACTCAGGCCAGGTAAGTGCTGTCAGGTCAAGTCAAATACATAACTCAAATAATGAAAAATAGTAAATGAAGCAATAAAGAAAAAAGAAAAAGAAAAGAAAAATCCACGTAAAACAAAATTGTAAGTTAATGTTTAAAAAAAAAGGCATTCCAAAAATTTTTAAAAGAAGCAAATATAAACCTTCACCACCTGTCTGGGGCCATGAACATAAGTTTCCATATAGTAGGTCCCTGCTCACCGGCAAACTGTCTACTTTCTATATAAACTGATAGTTTAACAAACTAAATCACATGCCTGATAGGAACCATGCAAAAGAAATGTCGGAGGATACTGACCTCTCCCACTCTCTGAATCCAATAAGTTTTATCTAGACTGTGAGGGTCAGACACCCCTGTGTCCTCTGCTGCCTTGCTCAGTACTGTGTGGGCCTGCAAAGACAGTTGATGCAGAGGAAAGTCAATAAAAAATACAAGTACTGTAATGACATAAAGGAAGTCATTAATTTTTTCTTGCTTTATAATTAGTTGATGTTAATAATCGTCCTTTGTAAAGTGTTGTCTTATAAACCCGATAAGTAACTGACATTTTTTGGGTTATTCCAGTCCTCCACGATAAAACTATGTGGTGCTTATATATAAGTATTCTTGTGGCTAATACCTGAGCTATCTGTTATTTATTCAATTTTATGTGTTTGTCACTATCAGTGGTCGGTGACTACAGTTTGAGCCATCCAGCATTTAGCATAAGCACCAGTACCAATGTCATATATGTACACTCTTGATTCATATCATGGTGATGGGAATTACAGTCCTCTGTGCCATGAGACATATGAGATGCTATCAGGATATTGTCAAGTCAACCATCTTTTAAAATATATCTGATGATATGAAAAAAGAAACGAACATTATAAATAACTTTGGGACTTTGGCTTAGAAGCACCATGTGGACAATGTCAGGAAACCTGCAAGATTTCATTATCACTGTCATAAATACAGATGTGGCTCATCTTTGTCGAGACCCTCATATCAAAACAATTTGCAAAATTTAAGACAAGAGAATTGATGAAACATAAAATTATACACATATACTAGACCTACCAAGCCCCACAACACCAAATTGGGGATAACACTGGCAAAAATTCATTTTTTAAAATAATTCTGCAGGTACATGAATTTAAGTCTCAAATATTTTCTGCTTAAAGAAAATGACCAAATGAACAGTTCTTTGTTGTATCAAGAGATATGTTAAAAAATCGATGAAGATTCCTTCTTTTTTTTTTTCTGATGGTGCGCAAACATACATTATCCAACAACTCTATCAAGGCCATTGCAACAGCCTCAATGTTTCATTGTGACTACATCAGGCAATCTCATACAGCTCCAAACATTACCCTATTGATTTGAATTGACTGTAAACATAATAATAAACATCCGTATGGAATAGCACACAGACAAGACACTGCCCACACTACAAACCAACTCTATTAGAACAATATTAGAACTGTGCATTTTTACTCTGGTCAGGTACACACAATCTCACGGTTTCGATTAAAGATCATCAAAGTGGTCAATATCGATCGACGGGGTCGATATGGCTATCCAAGGGACCAATAAAATAATGTCGAGGGGTCAAAAGGAGGTCAATAAAATGTAAATAAATTTTTTAAGTTCTTGATCAATTTCTTCAAGTATTTTCTTTAAATTTCTTTAAATATTTCTCATCTAGAAGCAGTAATGAAGTAAACGGGCAAAGGAATATTATATTTAAATGAAATTTATTATTCACAAAATTTGTACACTTATTTTTCGTGATGGGGATCGATGAGGGATCAAGGATTCCATGAAGGGGTCAATGATCTAAAAAGTCTGCTAAGCCCTGGTTAAGATCAAACACAAATCTAGTGTGACTGTGAGAAATGGTCATCTCCAGCTCTCCAAATGAAAGACACACATGTCTAAGCATTCCACACATAACTTATGGGTGAACAATTAGTAATTCATTCCCCAAATTTAATATATGGCGCTCAATCCTTGCTATTCCCAACTTCTTTCACAAACATTCCATTGGACAAATGGTGACAACAGATAGCATGGCTATAGAATCAGTTGTGACACATGAGGGAAGTGATGTCTACAGTGACAGACAGAGTAATAAATCTGATATCCCTGATATGAGATAGTAAGATGAGAATGTAAAGTCAATGATGATGAAACGAGTTAAGAAACATGAAAAACAGATGACACATGATATGATGACAAGGTTAGTGATGACAAAGACAATGAGAAGATCGTGCCAGGAGCAATATGGGCAAACATCTGACACTGCAATTTGTGAACAAAGACCACACCGTTTAGTTGATTGAACCACTGGTGCCACAAACACAGTAGGACATCGTGCTGTGTTAGACAAACACAACACACAAATTGCCAGCACAGCACATTAAACATTGCAGCAAACTACCTCACTGATGTCGCTCTCAGAAGTTATACTGAACCCTTTCTCACTGTGTAAAATCTTTCCCTGAAATTAAGGTCAATAATCTATATCTCCACATTATCACTTAAGCTTCACACTGGCCTCTGGCTCCTTGACTACTTATCTATAGTCTATGTATTCATATGTGACAGACTGATGGACAAGTACCAAAGCTGTACTTCTTGCATGGAATGGACATAGAAATATTTTCAACATACCCTATGTCAAGGACAGAAATATGAATTCCCTTACTCATCTACCAGTCCAAGCAATCATTCACTCATTCACATGACCACCATACACTCTCTCTTTACTCCTCTACCAGTCAAAGCAATCATTCACACGACACCATACACTCTCTCTTTACTCCTCTACCAGTCAAAGCAATCATTCACACGACACCATACACTCTCTCTTTACTCCTCTACCAGTCAAAGCAGTCATTCACATGATCACCATACACTCTCTCTTTACTCCTCTACCAGTCAAAGCAGTCATTCACTCTTTCACACGACACCATACACTCTCTCTTTACTCCTCTACCAGTCAAAGCAATCATTCACTCTTTCACATGACCACCATACACTCTCTCTTTACTCCTCTACCAGTCAAAGCAGTCATTCACTATTTCACACGACACCATACACTCTCTCTTTACTCCTCTACCAGTCAAAGCAGTTATTCACTCTTTCACACGACACCATACACTCTCTCTTTACTCCTCTACCAGTCAAAGCAGTTATTCACTTTCTCACACGACCACCATACACTCTCTCTTTACTCCTCTACCAGTCAAAGCAGTTATTCACTTTCTCATACGACCTCCATACACTCTCATGCCCAGAGCCACTTTGTTTTCAGCCAGTCCTTCATATGGCTATACAAAATATAACATCTCATTTTGTCCCAAACTACTTCATCATCATCTTTCCTAAAGCCGCAAAGACAAAAGACAGGCGAAAGAACAATGTCTTTGCTTCATCTCACTGACCAGTTTTTCAGGATCTTTGAGAGCCTCTGTTTTTTCCACCAATCTCTTGTACACACTGGCATCTAACTGTGTGCGAAGACTTTCAATCAGCTGATCTTTGCTCTGCATCTGGAGCTCCAGATTCTGACGTGTGGCCAGTTCACGTTCAAAGTCACTGCGCAGTCGCATGTTGTCTTTCTGCAAACTTGCCAGCTAGGACACACAAATACAAATTAAAAATATTAATAGGTTTATTTCATGCTTTGTCCTTAGAGCCGGATTTGAGGAAATGAAGTTGATAAGATGCACAGAGGTGAAATAAGCAAGCAGGTACACTGAGATTGGTGGACATTTCACTCCTTCTATCGTTCCACTATTTTGTAACCCCTTTTCAGTTGGCCAAACTCATAAGACAAAAAAGCATTTAAAATTCTCAACTCCAGACACCACCAGACATGCAATTTTTACCTGTTGGTTGAGTTTGTGAATGCTGTCAATGTTGGCCTTCAGTCGCAGATGTAAATCTTCAATGGTGGCGTCTTTTGTCTTCAAGTCTTCATCTTGTTCCACCCTGTAACACAAAACAATGTAATATATCACTAATGATACAGAACAGTTTGTGATATCTGTCACTAATTTGTGACATCTATCACTGGTCCATAACAATTTGTGACTTTCACGTGAACATTACAAGTTGTGACATCTATCCCTGGTACAGTACAATTTGTGGGATTCATGACTGATATATTTTAAGTTCAAGACATTTATCACTTGTACATTACAATTTACAGAGATGCCAACCAGTTCTGCGACTTATGTGTATTTTCATTGCCAAAAATGCGTATTTTCATTTAAAAATGCGTATTATCACGAAAGTAGCGTCAATTACCATGCCAGTGCCGCATTTTCCGGTAGCGTCAATTACAACCGCATTTTGTGGTGGTCATTGACGGTATGTCGATCGCCAATGGCTAGCCCAGCCCCTTTTCGCCTGATTAGTCGATCTGTCTACCGCCCATTGATACAAACTGACTAGACCCTCATGCCCCCAGGTCCAACAGCACTAGGTTGAGGCCCCCGAGTAACAATTAGTTACAAAGGACCTCAAGGCACGGCCCCCAGGTCCATCTGACCTTTCCAGTGAACACTTGAATCGACAATGAACACCGTATTCCGCGGTGGCAACTGACTTCCTATCAGTATCACGAAAGCTTATAAATAAAATGGTGAAGACTGGGTCTGTTCCACTTTCGCTTTCTTTGTCGATGGAGGGGTGGCCATGATTAGATTCACCATGTAGAGTCTATAGATTCAGCGCCATTTTCTTCGAATTTCCATACGATGTGTTCGCACGTGAATTACCGAATGAGACCGACAGTCAAAACACACTCAACGCGAAATGAATGGTTGATGTAATCAACATCTCATGGCGGTATCGAGAATAATAAATACATCCGAGTATTTGGTAGCGCTGAGCGGAGTGTTAGTGGATCGACGTAAAAATATGCCACTACACGTACTCGGCTGAGCATCGAAAAGGAACGGAAAGGGAAGAATACGGCGGCTGTTCGGCATTTTTTTTGTGTATGCGAAGCTTGAAAATTTCTCTCTTTGTTCTCTGAGCACGTGTAAAATGCGTAATTTCCCTGCTTCTGCGTATTTTGCGTAATGGCGAGAAAAATTCGTATAAAATTTGTATTTTTCGTATTGGTTGGCATCTCTGAATTTAAGACATTTATCACTTGTACATTACAATTTAAGACATTTATCACTTGTACTACAATTTGTGACATCTATCACTTGTACTTTGCAATTTGTAACATATTACAATTTGTGACATAAATATAACAAGTGTAATCTGAAACAATGAGCAGTACAATTGTTATTATGTTTTCTGCAATGTTTTCTTTTAAGCTGCTGTTAGACTAATAAAAAACTGCCTAAATATCAATGAATATTTGAGGCCATTCTATGGATGCACGCTGAGCATCTCAGAAGATGCAACATACTCATGTTCTTGCAGTCGACTCTTGAGCTGGTTGAGAATCATCTGTTGGTGAGCAGAGTGGGATTGGAGAGCCTGAGGACAGAAACACAAACACATCGGTAGTCAAACTAGTAGTCAAACATATACACAGATGTAAAGTCAATCGTACATAATACCTATACTTGTACCTGGTCAAACAGACATGCCAATCAGTCGTTAAACAAAATATTTGAAAAAAAAAAAAAAAAACATGGAAAATCTGTAAGGTCCCAGTTAAGCAGCCATCCTGTATTCATTTACTTATCTTCATAGACCAGCTGAGGTCTCCCGCCCTGCCCAGGATATGTTTGTTAAGTTTCAGTTCTGGGTGATTATAATGAATTTGCTTTGTTTGTTTATAGATAAATCTTGCTGTACTCCCTTTGCGCCTTCACATCCTATGCACTCCGTCAGCATTCATGAAATAATTTGCTCATGGGTCAGTGTGTTCAATAGTGAACATTATTGCAAGAAGTAATAACATGTCATGTGTTCGTGGAAAAGAAAGGATCAGGGGTGAAATTAGCAACACAAAGCAAATCAAAAAGAAAATACTTCCCCTCCTACTCAAGACTCCAAATCTAAAACAGGACCTTCCACAAGTCAAAAGGACGGCACCTGTAATATTTCAGGCCAATCCAAGCCGTAGCGGTAGGTCTTGTTAAAAATCTGGTGAGTTTTTTTTATTATACAACTGTCTCATCTGTTAAATTTTTTTTCTTCTCCTGAAGAATATTGTCTGAAAACTTGAGTTTTTTGCTGTTTTAAAAAATTTTTTTTAAACATTGTGGAATTTATTGTATAGTTTATTTACTCCTTGTTTCTATGCTGGGTTTTGCAATACACACATTTTAATTCCATCAGCAGTCTGAATCTCATACATTATATATCCAGCTGAGACTATTGCATACAGATACACTGTTGTCATAGATATCCACACAATTGGCCGTAAGAGAAAGGTTACATCTGGACAATGACCTCTGGTCCACCTTCTTCCCCCACAACATCATCATTATCATCATCCCTGATAACTTGATTCTATTATTATGCCACCATCATACCACCCATCTATTCACATTTCACATCTGTGTCTCTGTATTATCCACTTCCACCTCCTCAGCCACATCAACATCCACTCACCCTCAGTTTATCAGTCTCTGTTTCTTTCTCCTCCAGTTCCACTTTTGTTTTGCTGTATGACTTCTGCAGTTTTGTGATCTGGTCCAGCAAGGTTCTGCAGCAAACAAATCAAGGTAACTACATTAATATCTCCATTTCCAGCGAGCAAAAACAAAAATCTCAATTTCACACTGGCAGTTTTGCTCATGTCACAGTTACACATCATTGTAAGGTCAAGGTGATTCACTGCACTGACCTGAATACAGTCATGTAACGAATACATTGATCTTGGCCAAGGTCAATGTGGCAAGAAGAGTGCTCCTAAAACACATTCCTCTAACATCCAAATGTCCAAAAGTTATCTCTCCAGTTTCAAGGAACAAGATCAACAAGGACACTTATCACAGATAAATAATGCATCATTTGTTAACAGTGAAATGATCAGTTATAAATCATCCATTTTCCAGAAAGTACCCATTGCAAGCTACTGTTTGTGCAACTGTTAGCGTTCAAAAATCTGCTGAACTATGAAACTGCCACTATTCAAAACATACTGTGAGCTTACAAATGGAAATACACAAACTATTCAGCAGCAACTTGTGATGGCAATGGAAATGTATGATTTCTTCAACTTTCTCCCCCTCCTTTGTCCCATTTAAAGCAAGTACTTACTCTTTCTCTGATGTCAACATCATGATGGCTTTGCTTTGTTCTCTGAAAAAAACAACAACATTATATTAGTGTTAGATCGGAAGATAAAACATATTAGACAGTCAAATGCTTTAATAAAAAAAAAATGCAGGATACACTCACACTTAAGTTTGTCAAGTTTCAGTAGCTGACACACAATCAAGTCCCTTTCCACTGACCACCTGCTTAATAGCCGGGACAAAAACAAACAAAACACACACACATGCAAACACCCACAAAAACAAACAAACAACAAAAACCTGGCTGAATCGCTGCACCACTATCCAACATAACTTTTACTGAATATCATGGGTGAAATATCCATAAACATTATGGGTGGAATATCTATAAATTTCACAGATTTATAATTTTTGACTGCTGGATGTAGTAGTAGTCCCAACCAGGGGCGAGGCTTCCTCATAATCAAATAATCAGTGATTACCCTTCGAATATTAATTCTAGAATTACTACGCTTTTCAGATCGAGCCCAACTCCAAGTCCATTTAGTCAGTTCAGCATTTGAGTCTACCTTGCTATTTTGAGTTTGTTGTTATAGTCTAACACCCCTCACTGAAAACCATCTTTGTAGGGACTTACGCCATATGAACTGGTCCAAAATCAGTGATTAACAAAGACAAAGAAGACTTGACTACACCCGGAAGCTAGCTTGAGCATAGCCTGTTTTCGTCAAAGCGGCGCCGCAGCCCGCAAAATAGTGGGGGGAAAAAAATAGGTTTATAATCAAGGTTTGACCTGATTTTACGTACTTATGCAGGTTTTTCACTATGCGGTCTTTTTCATCCCTATCGAAAGGTAAAGAGTAGAGTGAAAGAGTTTGTGTGGATCTTTTTTTTTTTTTGTTTGCGCTAATCTAAGAATAATTTACTCTACGCACAGCAAGAGCTATCAAAGAATAATAATTATCATAGTCTAGATCTAGATATACTGTGATCAAAATCAGTCGAACGTTTTAAGAACATCAATTCACTTGATAGGTCGCTTGAACCTAAACCACAACGGTAGATAGCCACTTCTCCGAAATCGCTACACATTGTTGTGTCACAGAGGTGCCAGTTAAGCACTTTCTACCATTTAATGTTAATGGGTCCTTTCTGAGAAACTTTATGAGATGGTAGAATAACAAAACCTCTGGCTATGAATATGACAATGAAAACGTGCCGTTCAAATTACATTTTAAAAAATGGGTGAAAAATATGCATTTATAAGTCTGTTAGTATGAATGAATAGTTTTTCAGATTAGTTTGGCTTGTAAATTGTTGCATTCCTGTCCTGTTGACAAGAATAATCCGCTCTTTAGATTTTTGCAGTGCCTAGCAATCGTTTCACTGTTTTAGTCGCGGCATTTATGATTATGTGAATATGATGTAGCGATACGTCCTATTATGAGGATCTTACTAGCTTAAATTCTGATTACCCTCTGCAGAGGGCCACGCTTCGCCCCTGGTCCCAACTGCTGCTCAGATCTAGCATATTTTTGTCTTTAGTTTAAAGACTTGTCACAGAAGTTTTAAAGATGACCAGAGCCTTGAATTCCTCACTCTGGACAGCTTTGAACAAATGTCATGCTTGTAAAAGCTGTTTACTAAGAATTCAAATGACTTCTGATAACTCAAGTTCCAACCATCTCAAAGTGATGGCAAGGATTTATACTGTAATATGTGTACATCAAGCCTCCACAACAACACATGACTGCATATTTTCTTCTCGGAGATGAGAGGCTTTACTGGTGTTTTCTGGCATGGTTATCTTAATAACAGCTTTACCAAATGTGTGGATCATATTTCACACACTCTGCTCAATGCCATACTCAGAAAACAACGGCTACTCAATTTGTTGTGCCTCCAAAGTAAACACCTTGTCCTGTCTTACCTGATTTTGTTTCCAAGCTTTTCATTGGCCATTCTGTTGATGTAAGGGGGGAGAAAGAGGGAAATAAATAAAAAGTAAGAATACAAGCCAACATGAAAATGTTAATACTATGCAAAAATGCACCATCGCAAATCACAAGCCGAAGTCTGAATAGATATACTTGGCTCAATTTTGATCATTATTTGGTGTCACTGAACTAAGACCAGCTGTGTTGGAGGAACGGGAGCAATACCAATAGCAATTTAACAACACATCAAAGATATGTCAGTCCTCTATCTGCAACATGCCCTAATAAAATAGCTCGAGGGTTCTATGTCTATGCTATTGAGCAAAGAAAGAACAACCAGGACAGTGGCAGTAAACTGCAGATAGGTAGCAAACTGAGAACATGATCCTCACATTAAAGCCAAGGAAATGCTGAATTATTCATGGACATTACTTTGCCACTGGAACCTGATCTGTTCTAGACTTGGTCATACCCAAGGTACCAGCACAAAATGGTACCATGTATTAAATTACATGGAACTCTTTCCTTCTAACATAACAGCTGGGCTTGACAATGGCTTTAAGGATTGTTAGAAAATGAAAATTTTTTCAAACTTGAAACAATCCTCACCACCCAATCTCATGGACCATCACAGCTGAATGACAGAGACTCAGCTGATGCCTCTGTGTGTACCTACAAGACATGTTGTCCATGAAAATTGGCAATCAGGTGGGCATAGTGCTTGAGAAACAAAAACAAAAAAACTGAACATGACTGAAAGAGAAACTAAACTGAAACAAAATTTGAGCATAAGCCTGAGAAATTGAATTCATTAAACTCAGACAAAATGAAAACTGAACACAGGCATAAAACTTGTACAGCCATAGTCAGTGTCAATAGATTTGTTTATTTATTTCCAAGTCCACTGTGCTCAAATTTTGTAGTGCTGTGTATGTTGGTTTGTGTTAAATGTTTGTGTACAAGTGTTAGTTATGATGTAGCAGTAGCCCACAGCCCATAATGTGGCTTAGCTGCAAACAGATCCAGTCTGCTCACCAGAATACAATACCGACTGATACAGGCCTCTGATTTCTTCATGTGATGATAAATCCATTTATAAAGTCCCCTCTGCTCTACAATTGAAGACCCAAGAACAAAACCATGGTTAAGTCACAGAAACATGATTTTGACAAAAAGGCAAAAAAATATTTGGGCTTGACCGTAATGTTGTATTGAGAATAGTTACCTGTATGTTCACATAGCTCAGGCCTGCAATCATTTTGCCAGTGCAACTTATAGACAGGGCTTTTCAACTGGTTTCTTGTCATACCAACAATGCCATTTTTTAAAGAAAATTGTGACTTGACCTTGACATTGTTCTCAGGTCTTTAATTTATTCTTTCTTTCCTATTCTCTTGCAGGGGAGTAAACCAAAATCATCATCCATCCCCACCTCCCAGAGCAAAGTAGTGCACCTGTCTGATCCCCTCATGATCAAACTGCACAGGGCCCAAGCCACACCCTTCAAACACCTCCTCCTCCCCTGCTCTCCTTCCCCTACATAACCCCCTCCCCTCCAACTGATGTGACACGCACTTTTGTTCCTGGACCCAAGTGTTGACGTTGTGAACCACCAGCTCTGACTCCCTGTGCAAGCGATCACCATTTGCACGAGATTCCTCCAAGGCCACTCGCAAGCCAGAGATTTCCTCATTAGCGCTGCGGTAATTCTGCTTGGTCAGTTCAAGTTCATTAATCAGCTTGCTAGACTGCAAACAAAAGACAGAACTGCTTGGTTAAAACACCATGATGAGAGGATAACAAGTCCAGCTTAAAAGTTCAAGTTCAGATTTTACAGCATGCTCGTTCAATAAATGGTTAAAGTGCACTTTGCGTGATGTCCTAGTGGGAAGTCTAACTGCTAGAATAAGAAAATGCAGAATGACTTATAATTCCGGGGTGTCTATTAAAATGGAAAATGCATGTAACCAGAACTGGTTTAAGTTTTATGTTTGGGTTTGATGAATGTATGTTGATACGATAACATCCATATTATGCTTGGAAGAAGCAAGACGATACACTAAATATAGCAGAATGACAGGACAGAAGAAACCCTACCACAAGCACCCACAAACCACCCACACACAGAATCAGAAATATTTCTCAAAATATAACTGACAAAATAAAAGCTTGAATGGCATTTCAAGATAAGATAGCAAGAAATATAAGAAAGATGAAAATTTTGGCCAACAGGTACATTAAACAATAAACAGCTGATAAATGGACAAATATAGGACATGAAATAAAAAAAACATAAATGAGAGGTGACCGAAAAGACATGATTACAAAACAAGAAGACTGGTAAACATGTCATTCATTCATAACACTAAAAAGCCCATGGCTATTAATAGAATCTGTACTAAGAATCTGACATGTCCGCTATTTTTCTTTCAAAGAAAGCATGCATTATTAAAGCTACTTTCTGTACAAATCCTACCTCATCATTGGCTGCCTTGTATTTTTCCTGTAGAGAGCTCAACTCCACCTTGATGACCACCAGCTCCTCCTCTCTGGCTGACAGTTCCTGCAGAGATTGTTTCTGTTTCTCTTGACTGGACACCAGGTCCACTTGTAGGCTGGTGTATCTTTCCTCAAAGTGTTTCAACTGGAAAGAACATGATACAGGTCAGACAGTATACAATATATGTCAAAGTTTGTCTTAACTTATTAATAATGTTAATAATAGTAACAATTACTTTTTCATGGCACTCCATCTTCTTAACAGCCAGGCCCTCAGCACCTGTCAACATTTATTTCATATCTGTACTCAGTCACACACACACACACTCACAAAAATAAATTTGCTTAATCAATAAAAAACAAAAACATTCACGGATATTCAGAGTGTAAAAAGATAACTAGGCTGATATATAAAAGCCATAAAATCTTTCTCAGAAATTGTCTAATCTTTCTCTTCTTATATTTCCTTTTTTCTACACCAATACCTACATTTCATCATGTCCCCATGAGCCTGCATAGATCCCTCATCTCATCATTTGAGCCCCCACCCCCCCCCCCCCTCTCTTCATGGGCTCCTATCTATACTTGATATCAGGACCAGAAATCCTCACATTCAGAACCATTCCATCTCTGCCTTGTGAAAACAGAGCGGCATATGCGCTCATTTCATATGCTATCAATTACGTTGCTCTGTCTTTGCATGGCAGATCTGTTCCTGCGCTCAACCATTTATTGCTCCATCAAACTCTACTCCTTATACAAACCCAGTTTTCTCACCTCATCATCTGTTGCTTTGTTGATTTCCTGTGTTTTCCTCAACTCTTGTTGCAGTTTACGCAGTTTCTCATCATAGTACATAATCTGTCCAGGACAAACATCAGATACAACAGTCAATAGTATAGTGCGGTGACAATAATCAGATTTATTTTGGGTCACACAACTATCACCCCCAGAAATACTACCTCTGGAAGTATAACTTTGGCTTTTTTTCAGGTTTGTAGACCACTTGCTAAGCTGTTCAAAGCATGAAATTATGCATACAGCAAGGCTGGTTACACATACCCTGTGAAGGAAGAACTCCTGATGTTTGTCGACACAAAAACATCCACATAGTTTTCTCTTCTCTCAATGATAAAGTTTACATTTTGCACATACAACAGTAGTATTTCTGGATGGCAAATATATCAGACATCAGAGGACAATATCAACGATGTACAATCCTAAAGAACACTCTCAACATCTTAAAATAGATGTAACGTCAGACAATACCTTAAAAACCGAAAAAGGCCAGGCAGGCATGAACAGACTATGGACATTACAAAGATGTCTAGCCACTTACAGCAAAAGGTCCAGCAGTCACCATACTTACATTGAGGACAATAGAAAGATATTTGATTGCTGCTACATGTAAAAAGTCACCTGGTCCCTTTACTGAAAAATTAAGTGGTAGTTAGACAACAGACACACACAAGATGGACATTATACTTGAAGTCTGATGGTCATTGCATTCCAGATATTACCATGCCAGATTTCACATCTGATTTTTGAAAGACGACATTAAATCTGCTGTGCTTGATCAGCTTTTCAAATTTTGTGTTCCCTGGCATCCAAATGTATGAAAATACAAACTGACCTCATCTCTCATGGAGTTGTTCTGCTGTGCCAGTTTGGCTGCCTCAGTCTTGATACTGGCCAGTTGGCGGGATCTCTCCCCCAGCTGCTCCATGGACTCTTTGTGATTTCCTTGGACAGTGGTCAACTGAACTTTGAGTTCATGAACTTTGGCATCAGCTTCCATCAGCTGCGGCAGGTGGATGGAGTTGATGGAAAGAGGAGAAAAAGAAATCACTCACATTCATGAGAATTTTTTTTTTTTTTACTTGTGTTATTTTCAGTTTGTTGCACCTGTGTAAACCGAGGAAAAGCACCAGTAAATAAAGAATTCAATTCAGTATCATTATTTGCTACAGAGCAAAATGACCATCCTCTATCGGGTCCAAGAACATTTTCAAAGGTAGCCAAGTTCCAACCTTACAAACAATTCTGAACTCAGATAGCTTGAAACTTTAGGTTATGTATGTTTTGGGTTGAAATTGGACACCCCCAAAAAATCTGAGTTTGAAATGTCTAGATTGATCACAACTCCGACAAATTCTATCACACTTACATCTGAGCTTGTCTTCCGGTTTTGTTCCTGCAATTTTTCCTGGTCTGTTTGCAGTTGGGCAAGTGTGTCTTCATAGCGGGCAATCTGCAAATGTACATGATTGTTAAATGAGAGCAAAGACTTCCAAAGGGCAAACATAAATACTACTCTTGTGCGAAACACATCTTGATCGAATTATAGAGTGAGCACAGA